>NJDC01011022.1:6297-24081 GCA_002245475.1 Calephelis virginiensis | reverse complement strand
GGAGGCAGATGTTCTCTTCTGCAAAGGAGCCTGAACCAACACGGGGAGAAAGTACTACAGTTTCACAGATATTTAGTGTGTTTTGTAAATAAAAATAAAAACAATATTTTTGCCCCACAGGTACAAGGTAACAAAAATGATAAAAATTATACTTTGTATGCTATGTACCACTAAATCTACCCATAATAGTTGTCATTGAGGGAGATGAAAATTTTACTGCAGCAATGGTTTCAAAATTGGTTTGGTATATTTTATAAAAAAATGTTTGCTTCCAGAAGTAATTCTGAGGAGTGTGAAAAAAAATTAAAATGTTATTTATAACTGGAGTCTAGTGTTTGTACGAATCCTCTAAGTAGAATAGACTATCTGCTGTCCTACCTAGCAGCTGAAACGTAAACTTGGCCTGTTTTGTGAAATACAAACATGTACAAATGAAAATAAATAAAATAACAATTAAAATAAACTTTCATTCTTTTATTTTTCATATTCCATAGGCATGATAGAACAAAAACAGGTCAACTGTGAGTTCGAAACAATTGCAAAGTTACTTTATGCTTAGTTAAAAAAAAAGTAAGTATCTTCACGCCTTTATCCCCGAAGAGGCCGGTAGAGGCACAGACAGAGTCGTGGGTCCTCGACTAGACGAAGACACTAAAGTCCGACAATGTGATAGTCGGCAAGCCTATTGCCAACCGGGCACATATTCACTCCCGAGCAACATTTTTTTATATTATTACAAGATTGGAAAAAAACAAATTTATTTTTGTTGCCTGACCCGGGAATCGAACCCTGGACCACAGAGGCGCATATTTCCTATCATGACCATTACTTTTTTCTCTAAGAACGAATCATCAAAATATTTTGGCTATTGGCCGAGTAATCGCGTAACATCCAAAAAAAATAAAAAAAAAACGAACTCTAATCGAGAACTTCTTGATTTTTTAGAGTCATTTAAAAAGTATAACAGCTATAAAATGAGAAAAATAATAAAAAAGACAAAGAAAACGCACTTGGCACGACAAGGTTCGAACCTTCAACCTCACAAGTTGAAACCGGCTATTGAACCCCTACGCCATTTACAAGTTAAGCTATCTTATGAAATACGGTATTAAATACTAAGAACCTAGTTCCACAATTTTAATACTTGCATGTGTGTGCGTAATCTTTGTTCACGTATAATGTATCGCCTGTAATTAATGTTAGAGTCAAAACAATTTAGTTTTCTCAAAAACATGAGTGCTGATAGGCTTACATGCGTTTCATTTGTCTTAAGAGACAATCGGAAAAAGGCGCAAATTTGCATAAAAATAGTTTATTTGTCGTTTATAATACTGAAATAAATAAAAACGTGTAATTTGACAGAATAGCGCCATCTCTTGTAATTTTTTGCCTAGCTGTGTTGAACGTTTGCCCTTAATGTACATTATAGCTGTCGTGTGTGAAGGCCTTAATTGGTCTATGAGTAGTCTGTGCAAGTGTGGACATGTGTCAGGTCTGCGATGTTGCAAAACAAAGAGGAAAGTTGATTAAAATTACGTATTTTGTTACAAAACCATGTAAAACTACAAATCTGTAACGACAATGGCTTTAAATTTAGAGAACAACGAAGGTTTGCCTCCCGATGAGGAGCCAAAATTGAAGTATGACAGAATGGGAAACGACGTACAAAACATCCTATTAAAGGATGCTGTAAGCTGTATTTGCGTACATACCAAATTTATTTGCCTTGGAACACAATGGGGTGTAATACATTTACTAGACCACGAGGGAAATACCGTGCCTATTTCTCAGGACAACAAGCAGAAAGATTTGCAGGCGCACGCGATTGCAGTCAACAAAATTTCGGTCGACCTGAACGGAGATTACATTGCCAGCTGCTCTGATGACGGCAAAGTGGTGGTGTACGGCCTCTACACGGACGACAATACGCACAACTTGACGTTGGGCAGAATTGTCAAGTCAGTGGCATTGGACCCTTATTATTTTAAATCAGGATCTGGTAGAAGATTCTTGACAGGTATATTTGGATTTATTTATCTCACGTTTACACATTAATCCGAAAGGTATATTACGTTTTATAAAACCAATATTGGTATGGAAATCTGCAGTACCTACTCACTTTGAATCCCAAGTTTGACTAAGTTCACTTAAGATTTAAGATTTAATAAGAAAACTATATATTCGTCTTATGTACAGTGGTGGTCACTTAATTTAAGTATATAATTTATAACATCAAACGTGAAAAAGCTATGTGATGTGTCCTTTTGTGCTCCTTCTTGAAAGTAATTAGTCACAGTAGCATTTTGCCTGTTTAGTTGATAAACATGATATACTTGTGTAAAAAAAATGCGTTATTTACTGTTACATTACTTTTATTGGATTATTTTGTGTTCATGTTGGTAAGTGTATTGCTTTTCTAGCAACCTAAAAGCCCTTTGTAAAGGCCTAGTAAAAGGAAATATGGGGGACAGCCTCAGCATTCCGCTTGACATTTAAAACTCCTTAGAGTTATTTTCTTCCTGTGACACCCAAACTAATAATAAAAAGAATGCTCTCAAGCATTCTTCAAATATAGAACCTGAACTGATAAATGCACCTAAAAGAGTAATTGATCTGGAGAACCCAACACTCTTGATCTTGACCATCTTCACCTACCCGTCATTAGAAACACCATATAAATATGCCACAGAAGAACCAACTCTGTTCATGGTACATGTTCTTAATAGGGACCCTTCCCTATTAAGAACATGTACCATGAACAGAGTTGGTTCCTTGAGCAGGATTAACACTTCTTCCTTGAAATTGGTGTGTTCCCGTCACAAAATAATGTCACTTGTATAATTAAAGGTAGTGTAAAAATCTGGGGCAGATACAAAGTAGTAATAGAATTTGACTCTGCAGAGCATGCAAAATTATAGAACACTTAGCACTTACTTATAGAAAACTCACTACAAGTGTCTCCTCATATTATAATGTTACACATCTTGGTGTTGTGTCGTCGTTGAGTTCCCATTTTAGTGGTCTATGGCCAAACTCATGAATGCTGCTAGTTACCATTTGGTTTTTGTGTAATACTGAAGGCTCGCAGATTTAATAGGAAAGTCCATTCTGAGGGCAGTGTTCAATGGATCCCCACAGAGTCAGTGGATGCAACTTTTGCAGGTCAATACCTAAATAGATGTGTAATAGCACTTAATATTACCTAGTAATTACAGATCTAATCAACAACATCTAATTGCTATTACACATCTTTAGTTGTATAAACTTATATGCTATCCACTATTCAATGCGACAATTGCTGTAGATTAGGAAAACATAAAGACACAATGTAGGTCAAAACCCAAATGCCACCGATGTTCCCAAAATCATACAGGTAATGTTGTTGAAAATGCTGCTATATGTCTTTTTTTGTGCCGTAACCACTTTGCCACAAATAAAATCTGTACTGAAAATTCCAGACGAAAATCCATAACGGTTGTTATGTCTCAACAAAACATATCATACGTAGAAGCCTCTGAACAAATCCCCCAAATACGAATATCATATTCTGTTGTTACTGCACTCTTTGTTCTTTTACATACATGACTCTCAACAACAACCCCAAGCTAGTACTTGCCCTCTATTACCTACCCAATCAAGATCTTTGTAAGAAAACCATCTCCATTCCAGTTCGACCTAAACAAGTCTTGGCCGAGGGTTATTATAAATGAAACTCATAACCTAATCACATCCACCCCAGAGTCCTCTGTCCCAAACGGCTCTGCTTTCTCGTATCTCATCAAAGCGTTTTAAATAAAATAAAATTAAGTGTTATTAGTAACATAACACTTAAATTTAATGACTTTATACCAACCAATGTTGCTAACAAACTGTTACATCTGACTAATCTTACTGGTCCTCTTGTTGGATGTAGTCCAATTCCTGCAATTAAACTGTAAATTCATCATCCTGAAAAAGCCAGACTTAGTTTATCTTTTAATTCAATTTACATACATATCTTCACGCCAAGTCCCTTACGGGGTAGGCAGAGTGTATCAAGTGTCAAACCTCATCATATCAAGTAGAATGAGTTTGAATGATGTAATAATGTTTAGGGGACCTAATTTACAACATGACCTTCAAAGTCTTATTATTAAGTGGAGACAGTGTCCATGTGCTTATATAGCCGACATAGAGAAAATATTTAAGATGATTTGGCTGCGCCCTGCAGATCAACAAAAAAAAAATTTTTTGGAGAAATAACTCATCAGATAATTTACAAGAGTATCAGATGGCTACAGTGACGTTTGGTACGAAAGCTGTACCGTTTTAAGCTATTATGACTTTAAAGCAGTTGGCAAAGGGCAAATGTTACAATTATCCAGAAACTCAAGCTCCAGAACTGTTAAAAAGTTTGTTTTATATGGACGACTACACGGTTCTCACACACTGTAGCAAGCCAGAAAGCTGCAATTAGATCTAATAGGTTTATTAAAATCAGGAGGCTTTAATATAAGAAAATGGAGATCTATTTTACAGTAAGGAGTTAGTAGTGCCAACTCAGAACAGGAATATGACTTCAAGCATGAGAAGTGTTTAAAAACGTTAGGTCTTAGATGGTCGGAAGAAAATAACTTCCATTTTAAATTACAACTACCGGTGACAACTGAACATATCGGACAGCTCGAAACTATTCGATCCCTTAGGTTGACTGTCACCAGTAAGCAAAAGTATGAAATTTATATTTCAAGATGTATGGAAGACTAAGTTAGAATGGGATGATCAGTTACCTTCAAATATATTAAACAAATGGGAGCAGTTTAAGGTTGATCTGAAGGAAATTAATAAGTGCTCGATTCCGAGATGGTATTGAACAGATTGTGCAGATGATATCAAACTACATGGCTGTTGCGGCGTTTCCATTAAGGATTACGCCGCCGTTGTGTACCTTAAAATTGGTGATAAGAGCACATCATTTTCAGTAGTACTGGTTGCGGGAAAAACACGACTGGTGCCTACAAGCAAAACCATCTTGCTTCCGCACCTGGAGCTGTGTGGAGCAGTTTTAATGGCAAAGATTATGAAATGTCCTGACAACTTTAATATTAACATTTATGGTTGGACGGACTCTATGGTGATGCTTGGTTGGCTTAACGGCGGCGATAAAAGCCGCTGGAAGCTTTTCGTCGCCAACCAAGTAAGACAAAGTGTAGAATTACTGCCCGCAGACTCTTGGAGATATGAAACTTTCAACGAAAACCCTGCTGACTGCACAAGTAGAGATCTCACCGCTTCTCAACTTAATAAACATTAGTTGTGGTGGGAAGCAGCTTGTTGGTTAGCAACATATGTACCAGAAAAAGAAAATCAAAAAACATATTTCACTAATGAAGATATGAAAAAAGATTAAGCAGGTGAATGCTGTGCTGTCAAGTGATGGTGATATTATTAAGCAATTGGTTGAGAAACAGAATTGTATAATGAAAGCCGTAAGGATATTGGCATAAATTTTAAGATTCACTAGCAAAAGCCAAAAGTGTAATTATTTAAAAATAGAAGAATTAAAGCGAGCTAAGAATCTGATAGTTAGATATTTTCAGAAAGATTTCAATTTTCTGAAGGATTCCAAGAAGAAATTGAGCGACTGAAAGAAAACAAAAATATTAATACTTCAAGCAAAATCATTATTTTAAATCCAATATTGGATGGAAACGGTATTTTACATGTTGGCGGCAGATTGAAACATGCGAACATAGATTTCAATATGATTATACCCGATTATCATCCCAAATAATACGAGATTGGCGGACCTAATCATTAACGAAGCACACAAACTTACCTTCCATGGGGAGCGCGGTTGACTACGGCATTTACACTCCACTAGAAAACATATCCGCATGTGTGTCCAGTGTAGAAAGCACACTCCAATCCTGCGCATAAAAATAATGACACTTAAAATTACTCTGTTAGAGTAGTCTCGGACCAACCAGACCATACTCTTTCAGACCTGAGACTAAGCGAGACGATAAGAGATACATACACCAGCGCTTGCGTGATCGCTCTTCGGTACAGCAGAGCACAGGGCCAACCTGCCACCAGGGAGATCAAGAGTACCCTACCCTTTTCCTTAGTCTCCGTTACACATAGTAAATCCAGGCATCTCTCATCCATTTCATCAATCAATTCATTCATCTTCGCTTCCATTCCACCTCTCACATTCCTCATGCCTATTTGACATTCTTCACTCCTCGATTCGCATGTACGGTCTTGGCGTGATGGGTAGCAGCCCCCATCTCCGCATCGGCCTCTTTCCGCACTAACGAGGGCAGATCGGTACGCGTCGCCTCCAGGGAACGCCCTAATCAGCTCCGCGGTACTTTTTCGGGCCAGAATTCAGTCCAATGGACTAGCAGGGATCGCGACGTGCACGCTTTTGGCCACTGACTCCCTAAAAAAGTCTAATGACGATTGTAATAACTCGAAAATTTTAATTTGTTGCTTATGAAATTTTTTCAATTATATATTTTATTTTTCAGGTGACAACAAGCTGACGCTGTATGAAAAGACGTTCCTAAACCGTGTGCGCAGCACTGTTCTTTGTGAATGTGAAGGGTACGTCCAAGCGATTGCTTGGCATGATCGTTTCGTAGCATGGGCGAGCGAGGTTGGTGTTCGCGTGTACGACCTTGTGGCTAGGTGTTCTTTAGGACTTATTCAATGGGAGAAAAATTTATCCATTGAAGATTATCGTTGTAATCTTCTTTGGTCTGCTCCTAGAACTTTAATGATAGGCTGGGTCGATACAATTCGAATATGTGTCATACGAAAAAGAAATCACATAGAACTTCAAACTCGAGATGTTACTGAATATTTAGTTGATCCAGTTTATACTTTCCAAACAGAATATTTTATAAGTGGCTTAGGTCCTTTCGATGACCACTTAGTGTTGCTTGGAGTTCCTAAAGAATGTGATTCTGAGACTGGTAAAGCTCAAAGACCCGTGCTATCTGTTGCTGATTATAAAGATTGTGAGTTTTGCGAAGTCTCCACTGACAGTCTAAACATTCGAGGGTACGAAGAGTACTCTTGTAATGATTACTATTTAGATATGCTTATTGAAGAAAACAGATTTTTTATAGTCTCCCCCAAAGATATAGTTATCGCAAGTCCATATGATATAGATAATAGAGTTAACTGGTTAACAGAACATGGGAGATATGAAAAAGCACTCTTAGTTTTAGAGGAAGTCGGCGGCAAAACATCGAAACATACGGTAGTATCTGTTGGAGAGCAATACTTAGACCACCTTCTCACAGAATGTATGTACGAAGAAGCCGCCATATTATGTGCTAGAATTTGCAAAAATGATAAAGAACTATGGGAAAGTCAAATGTTGAAATTCGAAAAGGTGAAACAGTTACGAGCTATTAGTTCGTACGTCCCCAGAAATCCAGACCAAGCGTTAAGCTCACACATTTACGAATCAATATTCTTTGAATATCTAAAAGTTGATCCTCACGGGTTCCTCAAACTTGTCAAGGAATGGAATCCTGCATTATACAAAATTGGTGTCATAGTCGAAGGAGTGTTGGGGCATTTACTGAATACTCAGGTTGACAAAAATATTTTAGAAGCTTTAGCTTTGCTTTACTGCTACCAAAAAATGTATGACAAGGCTCTTACCACTTACTTAACACTTCAACACAAGTATGTATTTGAACTGATCACGAAACACAACATGTATTCTGTTATCTATTACAAGATACTGGATTTAATGAATCTTGACTGTGATAAAACAATTGCCATACTTCTGAATGGCAAGAATAAAATTCCAGTGGCAGTAATCGAGCAACAACTGGCAAATCATGATGAATATTTATTTAAATTTTTAGACGCATATAGTAAAGTCGAACCAAATGGACGATATCACGGGAAATTAGTCCGTCTTTATGCTAAGTTTGCTAGAAATAAACTTTTACCTTTTCTTCAATGCTGCAATAACTATCCCATCCAGGAGGCCTTGGATGTTTGTCAAAGCAATGAGTTCTATCCAGAAATGGTGTTCCTTCTCGGTCGTATCGGCAATACCCGGGAAGCACTTCAAATAATTATAGAAAAACTAAATGACATAAACCAAGCTATTAACTTCTGTCAAGAACACAATGACAAAGAACTTTGGACAGATCTCATAAAGCAGACTGTTGACAAACCTGAATGCGTCACGCTTTTGCTCAACAGAATAGGAAATTACGTGGATCCGAGAATGTTAATTCAAAATATAAAACCTGGTTGTGAGATTAAAGACTTAAAAGATTCTTTAGCAAAAATGATGAGTGATTATCATTTGCAAATGTCAGTTCAAGAGGCTTGTAAAGTGATCACTTTGCGTAATTATTTTGATCTGCATGAAAAACTTATTTTAAATCAGCAAAGAGGTATCTCTGTCACTGACGACTTTCTGTGCTCCGTTTGCCAAGGTAGAATTATCATTAGAGATTTATCTAACGCGTCTGATCTTGTAGTATACAACTGCAGGCATTCCTTTCACATTGAGTGTATACCAGATAAATGTGAAAGTTGTTGTGTTTGCAGTGCTGTAAAAATGTGACCAATATTCTAACCATGTAATAGGACTGTGTATATTAAATTTCTATTGTTATAAAATTTGTAATTGTATATACATATAACAAATTAATTAATCACGATATGCAACTTTGATTTAAACTGTATGTTTGATAATGGTACTGGTGCTTTATAATGATTGGAGTAGATAGTGCGATGTATTCTCATATCAGCAAAAATATATTATTTCTCCCTGATTAATAATTCTGTTTTTGCTACAAATATATTATTAAGTATATAAACCTAAATGTTTTTTTTTTAAAACGACATTTATATCTGATTTTTTTATCATTTTTGAAGTCAAATGCGCAGACGGATTTCTCTATGGTAAGAAATTCACGCCGCCTAGAGATACCAAAGGTGGTAATGGTGCGTTGCCAACCTGAGACCGGAATGTTAGGCCTCGAGCAAAAATAAGTTTACGGGCTACCTTACCCTCCGAACCGGAACACGTCAACGGCAACCACTGACGTTATGGCGGCAGGAATAGGCAAATCGGTGGTACCAATCCAGGCGAGTTGCTGCGAAACTCGACCACCTATTATAGGATGTCACAGTGTTAGTGTCAGTAAGCCTATGCTCGCCTTTTACGAGCTTCCTGGAAGGAAGGAAGATGGTCTATTCTGCAAAGGAGCCCGGACCAACTGTGATTTCTAATACTCTTATTTATATACATAAAGTGTGAAACGTGGGATTTTAGAAATCACTGATTCTGGCTTCGATCGTATATATCAGTACATAAGACAAAGTCCCCCGGCTGCGTCTGTCTAACTGTTGCGATAAACTCAAAAACTATTGAACGGATTTTGGCGAGCAAAATTACAGAAGTGTCCTTGCCTCATCCCCGGAACCATACTATACAACAGATTATATTAACTTGATTGTGAACCAAAATACATAAATATTAATACACTTAAAGAATCCTTAAAACTAAGTGATACACAAAGGCGGCTTTTGCGTCAAAATCGCGATCTGTTCCAGGCAACTTTATGTTAAGGAGATATAATTAAAAAAATTTTGCAGGATGCTCTTAACACACAAAAAAAATACTAATAACATAAAATATCAATTGGAATAGAATACTTATACTATATTCAATATTACCAAGAAAACATATCGATAATCACGATATCTACTTACATATTCTAAGTCCTAGTCTAGGTCTAGGTACATAATTTTACACTAGGCTGTGCATCCGACTCCTCTACGTTTCCAAATGGCGGCGCATTTTCGCGACTCCTTAATTTTATTTATACTCCCTCGTCCCCCGCTTCACGAGTGTAAAATGAAACGCGCGCGGCCCTCACGAAATTATTCACGCTAGGAGTGCGGTCGCATGCACATTACATTTAGAGCTTAGGCCCTCACATCATTCCTAAGTTACATATAGCTAGGTTAAATACAAAACACAAAAATCAATGTTTCAATTCAACACAAAACTTAGCCTGTTTCCATGTCATATGGCCTACTTATGTTATTAATTTTACCTTAAAATGTCGCCTATTTATACTTATTTTCACATTATGTATTCATTATTCAATACAAATCATTAAATTCTAAAACATAACATTAGAAAATCATATAATCAACTGTGAAAAATCTATTCTAATATATATATAAAAAAAGAAAGTAATCAGTTAGTAAACAAGTATGTTACGGCCTGGTCACGACTTTCAGACTAGAGCGGCAAGCGGGGAGCGGAAGCGTTGTACACGCCACGTAATCTAGCGGTTAGCGGCAGCGGTAGAGCTGGTGGACGTATTCAGAACATGGTCTATAGTATGTCGTTACCTAAAATATCCCAACTTTGTTTTGAAAACAGCACATTTTGGCATCTATGTTTTTATTTATATAGCTGTTAATTGAAGGTAACTTATCATTAAATTCTGGAAAACATTGTTTTATTTCTTCCTACAACCTTTTCATAACATTTTTATATTTATGTTGGGGATGTTTCGACATCCATATTGGTGGTCGATTCATAACATTTGCGATAAAAGTTTCCGTGTTCATATTTGCTACAAAAATCGTCTAAAATATTTTATTCAACTGAATACGTTACCCACGCACCGCCGTCTGTGTCGCTCTGTCTCGTGGCGTCGCACCCATTCACTTATACGTTTGTTCCCGCCGCTCCGCAAACCGCGCTCCGCTGTAGCGATCCGCCCGGACAAAACCGCGCGCGATTTCGCTATGAGCGGTATTTCATGGCATGCTTGAAACATCTGTATGATTTTGATTTCACCGCTCGCCGCGCCGCGCTTGGCCGCCGCTCACAGTGGCAAGGTCGTGAACGTACGCTTATATATATCATATTAAAACAGCTGAAAGACATGAAAGTTAACAGATCTATAACCTATTTGTTTGGGGACTTAAAAGTGTTTATCGTACCTACCTATATAGCTGTATATAGTCACCCTAATTTTTCCCCTCCGGGGGAACGATCGGGAAAAACTTTGATCTGTCCCCTTGTTACCAACAGTTCGAACCTTATTCATTCCATAACAGTTGTATAATATGTTTTCCTATACAACTCGTGTTGACAAAAGATTGTGTTATAAATACTAGGTGGTTGTTTTAGTATGGATAGCGTCCATTGTTGACGGGGCGGAGTTAAAATACCATAGTGCTCTTTTCTTAACTGTAATATCATGATCTATGGTCACAGTAGGCCGCATCGGGGTATGCGAGCAGGGTGCCTCGCGGAATTCCGCCGCTGAAAAATCCGCGCCGATGCGCCCCGGCCCACAGTGGACTGAAAATCGATCTTCATAGACACAGCAACTTGAATTCTTGATGCTTGGTTTTTTTGATGGATATGGGTATTGTTGGTCTTTATTATAAGGAAATATCTCATTAAAGTCAATTTGGCATAAAAATGAGTCAGTAATATTTTTTTTGCAAAATAGTTGTATGAAGCTGGTATGAAAAATCCGTTTATTTTTTTACCTACAAGGAAAACCGTCATATCCTTTCAGGTGTCTGTGGCAGTGATTATTCGTGATTTATTCGCATACTCAGTATAACGGTTACAGGTTCATATTTTTTTTTAATATTTTACAGTTAAAAATATTTATATTTCATTATTTTACTTATTTTAGTTCAAAAGGTACTACTATACAAATATAAGACCTTAAGTTTAATATTATTAGTATATTAAAGTATTATTAGTACTTATATTTATTTTTATTTTATCAACGCATTTTAGTTTCAAAGGTACTATACAGACATTAAGTCTTTAGTTTAAGTTCGTTATCATATTGCAAGGAAAAATATTAAAAGGTTTTTAAAATTTAAAAGCTATTAAGGTAGGTATTAAAAATTATCTAAATATGTAAAGTAGTGACATTTACACTCAATAATAAAGTCGTTAGCTGTGAATCAAAAGAATAATGGTAATGAATCATTTAAATTAAGGCCGACAGATAAACAAAATATTATTTAGATAAACAAAAACGTAATTTCATATCTATAAGTGATGTTTTATTGTAATATTTCATACCTACATCTAATGAAGCTAATAAAGCCCATTAACTTTCCTATTATGTGTTTAACCATTTCAAAACTATCATCTAATAGTAAATATAAATCAATTAGTAAATATAAATATGATAATAATTGCTCTGCCTCTGTGATCCTAAATAAAGGTAATTAGGAAACATTACAATCACAATTGTTTGTGACCAGCCACAAATAGAACCCAATATTACTTTTTAGTTCAGTTTATCGTAAACACTCGTGTATTTTACTTACCACATCTTTATTATCGCAAAATATTATAATGGAAAGTCTATTGTATTGTACTTGTTCATTCTCTTAAAAAGTGAAACTACTTCATTTAAACATGGAGTATTATTCGGGACAGTTACAGCTCGAATCGGTCGACACCTTTCTGAAGAAGACCAGGTAACTCTCAAGGAATGTGAAGTGGCAGAAATCACACCGGATCCTTGAAACGTTCAGAAACCAGTATGAAAACTGGCTTCAAGCAAATATTGATTGGCCAAGTTGTGTGAAAGACGGTCTTTAACAATCCGAAAGCAGCGGCAAAACTTCACTTCACTTCAAGAAGTTAAATTTACTCCAGAAAAAGCGCTTGAGTTACTCCTTTCCCTGAAGCTGAATAAGTGGCAGTATATCACTTTACGAGAGACAGCTATAAGAGAAGGTGCTAAAGATGTTTATCCCTACTACTACAAAGTGCAACTTCAAACTCAAACTACAAAGTCAAACTTCAATGTTATCCACCGAAAGAATCAGTGACGATAACAGATTCATCGGCTAGGGTAACTCTCAAAGCGTTACTCAATCTCACAGTGAAGAGGATCCTTGAAAGTTTACCAAACAGGATTTCAGATAAACATCTAAATCTAACGTCCAAACGGGGATTTGATGGTGCATCCAACCAAAGCCGATATAAACAAGAAATTGAAGGGGAGCAAGATGACTCCAGTATTTTTATGACCTCCTTACTGCCCATTAAGCTTTCTGTTGGAGACGAAATTGTTTGGATGAATCCCAATCCGTGCATCCCAATCCGTGCTCACCCTTTTATTGTCGTTCAGTGCAGTTCGCTTTTGTGAATGAGTGTATTGAGTCGTCGTCAATCATAAAAAACAAATGGATGAAGAAATAAAGGAGCTTAGTATAACATAGTCTATCAATAACAATAAAGTGAGTCATAATCTGATGATGAGAATGATTGATGCTAAAGTTTGTACATATCTTTCTAATGCTAGATCAAATTCTAGGCTTCTTAGGCTTGCTACCTTTGCCTTGCTAAACCCACAGAAATGACCCGTTTGGATAAAGTATCAACAAAGAATGTATCATCGTCTGACTTATATGAACACGCCATGTAATGTAAATTAAAAAAATTCAATCGTATAGGTGACAGTGCTATTTTTCCACGCGACGTAATCTGTCATTGTAAACCAAAAAGTACAAATAAAAAAACCAAAGAGTTCATCTAAATGTCAAGATTTGTTAAACGCAAAAGTCAAAATGAAAATTGCTAAATTTTCAATTATTTAAATCAGTTTTGTTTTGAGAAAAATTGTTGCCGTTGAACCACAAGAAACAGCAAAAACAAACAGCAAACAAAAACTACTACTGCAGATAGTATAACTATTACATGTGCATAACTAAACATGTATAGGTTCTCAATTTCAACAATAAAAGCAACGTTACCCGGGACTAACCACGTGCCCGGTTGCCGATAGGCTTGCCATCTGTTACATTGTGAGACTTAGATCTTCAGTTAGTCGTGCAAAAGATCCCACAGACGCTTTACCGACCGCAAGCAATAACTACGCTCTTTACCGTTTTACTTTACCTTTTAATACCGTTATAACTGGTTCTACGAAAGTGTAGTTGGTGATAAGAAATGTCTTCAGAATTACAAGGTGCTAAATATCAATTTGATGTGCACACACAAATCTTTTAATTTTAACGCAATGGTCGATGGTGAAACTCAGCGAAAGACACTAAGTCCTCCAATGTCTCAATTTTGACTTTCTCAAAGAGCGTTCTTTAATTTAATATTATTTCCAGGTCACGGAAAACTCGGGTGTGCAGAGCAACTCGGTAGCAGCAGCATTGTGCTAGACATTATGTTACATTTACAATTATGTATTGCATTATTGAAATGTCTTTGATATAAAATAAATAAAATGTGACTAAAATAATTGATTTTTTTATAGGAAAAGTCACATTGAAATTATTAATAACGTGGAATAGCCTGCCTGCATTTTTCATTTTAAAACTTGGCTGTATTGGCTTCTTCAGCTTACTTGCAATTAAAAAAAGAAATACAAATGATAGATGTCGAGTTCAATTCTAGCATACGGTTGAACGCCAATGTTCCCCAGATGGTTCCGAACGTATAGTTCTCTTACTAGACTGTATATGAATATGAATTGTCATCACTACACAGATTATACCCCTAATGCACTACATGCCCGTATCAATTCAATGAAGTGTCTTTTATATATTTTTTACCGACTCGATTTCAAAAAGTTGGCTGCGAGAGGAAATGAGCATAAGGAAATGTTACAAGCAAGAAAGAAGATTATACAGAACAAATTCAAGGATGAACTCAATTTTTTGATTGACATTGTTAAGCAGGGCTCAGGAACGACCAATGACGGGAACACTGCCAGACGGTTTTTTAAGTTTCCCAATAAAACAGCAGCCATTACTGGCTTAGACGAGGAACTTGTACGGAGATTTGCTGTAATATTGCAAGCTATAACTTCTGGGGAACAAATTGATGCCCCAAAATTTAAAGATTTTGCCCGCAAAACAGCTCGTACAAAAACTCCACGTATTTCTCTGCAGAAATACGTGGAGTTGTATGACTGGTACTACATGTCGTCGACTGTCCATAAGTTGCTCATACAGTCGTGGTCAACTAATTAGGGACACTCTTTGGTTAAACCGAATAGTGAATTTATTTTCCAACGAGTCTAAACCATATTCCATATCTCTTGTATGTAAGTATAATTAGTCATTTATGTGCCCGATTATACAAACAATAACAACTTATTAAACATTAAACCTCTTTACAGTATAGCTGATAGATTATCGTAGTGCTATTTGTTCAAATAATGCTGGCTGGCCATTTAATTAGGGACACTAAGATATTGCGTTCTATTTTCATAATTTGAATCTCAATACTTTTTTACTTACTCTCTTATTGTTTCGTGGTAGTTTTGGTGGCAATCCCGATATTTATTTTAAGTTTTGAAAAATATTTTGAAGAAAAATGGGTAAAAATAAAAGTTGCGATCCAACACTACGAAAAATTATCATGAAGTTTGTTGTCGAGCATGGTTTTTCCATACCGAAGGATAGCAGAACATTTAAATCGTTCAAAAACTGTGGTATACTATGCAGTGCAACATGTCAGACGCAATAACACAGATTTAAATGTGCCCAGAACAAAAAGATCGAGAAAAACAACTCCGCAAGAAGATAGAATGATAACCAGGTTAGCTAAGAAAGATCCGTTTCTAGGCTCTATTTTAATTAAACACGAAGTTTTTGGGACAGACGAAAGAGCTGGTGTCTCAGCGAGGACCGTTCGACGACGTCTGGTAGAAGCAGGGTTGTCCGGAAGAGTGGCTCGCAAAGTACCGTTGTTGAAGAAAGAACATAGAAATGCTCGTTTGGCGTTTGCACGTAAATATGGACATTGGACCTACGCCCAATGGCAACATGTATTATTCTCTGACGAGACCAGGTTAATTTGATTTCTTCAGATGGAAGGTAATACGTACGGCGTCCAGTAAAAGCGGAAATGAATCCAAGATTCACAAAAAAACAGGTGAAACGTGGCGGTGGAAACATTAAAATGTGGGGTTCATTTTCTGGACGTGGAGTGGGACCTGTGAGGAAAGTTCAGGGTGACTTAGACCAACATCAATACAAGTCAATATTGGAGGAAACGATGCTTCCCTATACTGAGGATCATCTCCCTATTATATGGACGTTTCAGCATGATAACGACCCGAAACATACCGCCTGTTCAGTCAAGTCGTTTCTTACCAGTCAGTCAGTATCGGTGCTAGATTGGCCAGCAAATAGCCCTGCCCTTAACCCAATCGAGCACCTTTGGCACGAAATCAAGAAAAAAGTAGTCACTTATCGTACCACAACTTTAGATGAACTTAATGAAGCTTTTTGTGAGGCATGGGCAAACATTCCTGTCGAAACATGCCAGAAACTGATAATGTCTATGCCACATCGGTGCCAAGCGGTAATTACTAACACAGGTTTTGCTACTGGGTACTGATTTTACACGTGATAAAATTGAGCTGTTAAAGATATTATAATACTGCAGATTATTAGTTTTGTTTAACTCTATTTTTCATTATAGTTTACACTCCTTAATTAAATGTCCAGCTACAAAATTATACCTTAAAATTGAAAACATGTTCAACCTTTGATATTAAATACTTTTTCTACTTATTTATTCTTTTATTTACCATTTAAAGCATAATAATCGGACCAAATTATGCAAATAATAGTCACTGAGAAATCAATAGGGTTTTATATTTGTATGATACCTGTTTGTAAAATACCTGGATATAAAATTGCATCATCTTGTAGAGATAAAAAGCGAGGTGGCAGTTGCATATTAATAAGGGATTATATACAGGCAAAAAAGTTGGAACACTTAAAACATTTTGAAACTCTAGGGTGTTTCGAATGTTCTGGCATAGAAATCTCTAATCTGAAATTGACTATAATTTGTATATATAGAACTCCCCAGAGTGACTGTAATATATTTTTCGAGAAACTGTCTGAGCTTTTATATGATTTAAGTAACAAAAAAAAAAATAGTAACAATATTGTATTATATGGAGACTGGAATATTGATCTATTAACAAAAAGTAAATTTTCTTCGGAACTAAAGAGTTTATTAAGCAATTACAATCTTATATCACACATAAATAGTCCTACTAAGTACTAGGTTAACTTCATGCATAGATCTCATGATAAGTAACATTGAATCAGCCTGTGGGTTCCCTCATCACTTAGCTCTTTCAGATCATGAGACCAGCCAGATATTACCATTTCCAGTTAAATCAAGAAATATTAATAATTTATGGATAGAATATGTACGAGACTATAATAAAGATAATGTAACGAAATTCGTTAATTGTATGTCTAAATTGATATTTTCAGACGCTTATGAATCTAATGACCTATATACATGTTTTAACAACTTTTATGAGCATTTCAAATTATTTTATGACCTTAATTTTCCTCTAATTAAGATTACGAAAAGTTTAAATCATGAAAATTATAATTGGATTACGAAAGGAATAAGAAGATCATGTTTAAAAAAGAGATGTATGTATCTTTCATTATGTAAGTTCCGTAAAGCCCGTTTTAATAACAATAATAATAAAAGATATAACCAATGTAAAAAACTTTTAAAACAATGTATTCATAAATCAAAACAAAAACAGAGTAGGAAAATTATAGTGAATGATAAAAATAAATGTAAAGCAACTTGGAATATAATTAAAGATAATATAAACGAATATAATAATAATAAGGAAATCATCATGACCTGGAAAAGTTTTGGGATTCTGTAAGGGATGTTCTGGATATGGTTGAAGGAAATGAAAAAGTGATTGTGTGTGGTGACTTGAATGGTTGGGTGGGGACGCG
>NJDC01011021.1:15305-29239 GCA_002245475.1 Calephelis virginiensis | reverse complement strand
TTACAATACTTTAATTGATATGGATTAAGATTCATCAGACTGTGATGAATTTGATGGAACTTTACTTCCGATAAGTCAGAGTTTTTTAGATGAAGAAACGAGAGCAACTATTCTAGATAAATCGACAGGAATCCTGTGTACTGTGAGTCTTACTGTAAATGATGCAATTATACCGAAAATTGAGGAAAATCTACCTGAAAATGAAAAAACTTTATATGAAAATGATAGAGAACGACTTTATGTGTTAAATAGTTCATCGGTTTAAACTACACAGAATTTTACACATACGAGTACTAATAATAATGAAACTGAATCACGAGAATCACTAGGATGATCAAAACGGGGCAGAAAACGAACACATCCAGAAAGTGATAGACTCCTTAATAAAATAAATAGAAATAGTAATTGCAAATATTATGACTACAAAAATAAAATAATAGAGCCTAAAGTTTTTGTTATTGTTAAATGAAAAAATTTGATGAGTAAAAATAAATGTCATGAAAAAATTTTAGCAGTGACGAGACGAAAAGAATTGGAGCGATTTTGGGATTTAGCATCATATGACGCCCAAAACGCCTACATATTATCTAAAATTCAACAGGTTCTAACAAAAAGAATGAAAATAGATACCGGAAATAAATGGAGGCCATATGTCCCAACAGCCTAAAAAGCAATACATGCGAACCTATGAGCTTGACAACAAGTCCGTGTGCAAAATTTACTTCTTGTAAACCTACCAAATATCGTCTTGTCGTGTAAACACTACATTAAAAAAAGCAGTTCAGATGCTACATTTAAATGTCAGAGGGGATTGAAATAAGGAGGAGTGAACAAAACTAAAGAAGATACAATTAATGGTGTAATAGAATTTATAAAACGTATTCCAACTTATGAGTCACATTATTGTCGTACAAAAACAGAAGCTAAATTTCTACCACCTGAAATGGCACTAGCTTAACTTATTGCTATTTATAAAGAAGAATTCAAAGAAGCCTCGTATAATAAATGCGTCAAACAACTAAAAAGCAGCTGATACAGATATGAAAAAACTTCATAATTTCCGAAAATAAAGTTTCCGATTTTAAAAGATGCTTGATTTGGTTAAATCAAAAACTATTCTCGTGAAAATGCGCGGTTTTTTTTTTATATTACCCAATAGACCATCGCAGATGGCTGAGTTAAAATTATTTTTTTCAAGGAAAATTGTTTTTGCAGAAAACATCTACTTCGATGGTCGACTTCTGCGAAATACATTTTTTCGATAAGGGGTAAAAAGTTAAACAAGACCATTACTAAAAGCCCGATTTTACCTATGACACAATGTTTTTTAAGTGAGTTAGATATATTAAATGATAGCTAATTTTGTATACTTTGTAATGAAAATAACTTTTCATCTATTTTATTTATACAAAAAGAGCGGCATTAAGAAAACCTAAAACACGCAATATCTCAAAACCAGAATTTCGAGGGTAGTCGCCTTCTGCTTAACACCGCTCATTTAGGATGTCACCGCGTTGTCAAGCCCTAGCGTAAACAAACAATTTATTATTTTACATAATATCTTTGCTTATGTCGCTTAAGGGTACAAAATACTCTTATAAATAAAACATTGCAAATAAATATATTGTAAAAATCATCTTCTGAGCAGATAAGTAGCAAAAAAACTAACAAAACGCAGTTCTAAATATTCTTATGTCAAAGGTGTATTTACCTATGAAATGTGTATTTATTAGGATCACAAGCGCTTACAGAACACGACATCGTAATTGCCTTTATATTTTATTCTAGTTAAATAGTAAGATTATGAAAATAATTCACAAAATTCACAGCGATGCATTATGACAGGAACACTATGAGCTCTTACTCGCGTAAATATTGGCACATAGGTACCTAGCTCTCTCTCTGTTCCTCTAAGGCAATTTGTACCTGATAAGGACTTCTCTCTCCCACGCTTTGTTGATCTTGTACATACTAAATCTATGCTAACGACTGTATAAGAATTAATTAATACGGAAGAAGTGGCAGCTTGGCCTAAAGATCTTAGCCGGCCCCAGAAAGGGGCAAATTAACTTAAAAAAAAGGAGAAAAAAAGAGTTTTGGCGCCATCGTGAATGAAAATGGTCGTAATTTTTTCACAATTATTGAATTTAGTGTAAAATATGAGTAAAATTGGTTAATTTAGGTGGGAATTAGTTTGATTTTGTTCAGTGAAAGTGCACTAATGAAATAATCATGAAAAAATGAGTGTATCGTGAATTTCCTTGCTGCCACCAAATCTCATAAACGAGCTTGTGTAACGAAACCACTGCTTTACTCAAGACCCAGACAAGACTGTGTAAATAGTGACTAATGACTGAAATAAAGAATTAATACGGAAGACAAAAATTGAAAATATTTAACAAGAAAAAGCTTTATTAATACGGAAGACGTGGCTGTATGGACACAGATCCTTTGCCTTTCCCCGACTGGGATAAAATTAAAAAACAAAAAAAGGAGAAAAAAAGTGAAATGTCAAAAATAAAAATTCAAAAACATTAAGAGATTAAAAACGTCAGATAAAATACTATAGTTTATATTAGTTTTTAGCTGGATAATTCCTATTTTTTTAGTTTATTTATCGAATATTAAAAGGCAACTCATTATCAATTGTTTTGTGTAAGATTCATAATGTCTTCTAACCGCTCTAAATCATCGATTCTTGATAAACCCCTAAGCAAAGGGAAAGGGGAAGTATCCTTAGCTCTCTATGCCCTCCTATTTTCTGAAATTGTTCAATATTGTCAGAATCGTTCACATTCCATCAATGAATTACAAAATAAGTAAGTAAATTTATGTTTTTGGTATGATTTGTAAGTAATCTTTGTTTAGCATTTCTGATACCCTACTTGAATTATTATAATTCAACCTTTAACTTGGCATTCGGTTGAGTAGTTTAACATTAGTCACAGCGTTTATTCATTTATGTTCATACTTTTGTATTTGACTTGAATTTATAGAACATCCTTAAATTTTCATGTGATTCATGTACCGTAAAACATGGTAACTTTGCCAATAAATTTATAACAAACGTGCTTAATTAGTGATATTTCGGAAAATACTGATAAATTAACTATTTTTTCGGTGTTATATAATATCATGTGCTCTATCTCTCGATACACAAAACTAAAAATAGCATACAAATCCATATTTATTAGTCAAAATAACAATTATAGGTGTTGGGCAAAAAATTTGGTGACTTTGCCCACATTACAGAACTCCGTTACTATGAACTTTAACACCATTTTAAAAAAGACTGAATCTAAATTCTGCACAATGCTATATAGTATTAAATTATGCACCAAATATTCTCATTCCTTTACCCTTAATAATGAGCGGGCAAAGTCAAAAAGCCCTTTAGTACGTTTTTCGTAGAAAATTTCGAATGTTCAACATTGACAATATTTAACTACCAACTGTTGCCTGCATTGTTAATAGTCCCACAGGAACTTTTTACAGGATAAAAACTATTCTATGTGTTACCCCCTATGTGCGTGCCAAATTTCATGAAAATTGGTCCAGCAGTTGAGTAACAAACAAATATACAAACTTTCGCATTTATAATATTAATATCAATTTGATTAAATTATTTTAGTAGGTTCCTACGTATTGAGTACAATTTACATGTGGAATGTAATACATGATAATGATATATTAAAAATGGAAATAATGTAACACATTTTTTTACTTAATGTGCTTTATTTGTACCTAAGGGTTTCAAAAACTAACAAAAAAAACAAAAATAAAATTAAAAAGTATGTACCTATTTTGTCTCTGTTTTTATACGAAAATAACAAATGAAACTAAAATTTATAATGAGTTTTACTGAAAAATTACATTGCATAGTTAAAATTGAGAAGACTTACCGTTATTTTAAGTATGCAGCGGTTTGATTTTGATATGTACATATTGCTTTGAAGAAACTAAAACCCATCAACAAAAACTTCAAAAACTCAGTCGGGATTATGAAAAGAGGGCATAACTTTGTATTAATAGACTTGATTAAATGTAAATCAAATCCGAACCCTCCTTTTTATACTCGGTTAAAAAATGTACCTCGGATGACAACCCTAATGAAAAAGAAACATTGGGCAATGTTATCAACAATGTTTAAAAAATATCCTTGTGACTTTGCCCACCGCTATATTTTATGATGCGTTTAGCGAAGAAAACTAGTCTATATCATTTATTTCTAATGTAATAACAAATGTATAAAAATTAACTCCCTGTGATAACTCCAAGTAACACTTCTCGAAAAAGTTTTTTTAACAGTTTTTGCCCGCAAAAAAGCACCCTAATTTCAACATCTGACAGATAACTAAAGTAACATCTGTACGTCCAGTACGTCCCATAGTGTTGCCAGAAATATAATTAATTTCTTACTATATACAAAATGTGCTTACTAGCTATGGACAAATTTGGTATTTTTTAAGTTTTTTAAGAAATACACAACTGGGCAATGTCAACCGTCGAGGGCAAAGTTGCCATGTTTTACGGTAGGAATTATTTATAACATGACCATGACTGATTAACATAAGTCATGGTGGCAAGAAAAAGTAAGGCGGTGGATCCCAATCCGGACAAGTTACTGCACAGCACTCTATCTTCTATATATTTTTCACTGGCAGTCTCTCACACTTAACTGTAATCCTAAGCAATTGTATGTCAACATGACTATTCAAGCTCAGCTCTCTCCAGAAAGGCAGTGGTACCTGCGAGTTACTTGTGGTTTTCTGCTTAATCTCTTTGTTAGTTTCCTGTCTGTTCTTAGTTTTGCTTCCCAAGATTGTCTGAGCCCCGGAAGAGTATGTAATGCTTTTTCGTTTTTAATGTGTATATTTTCTCGTATTTAGGACCTGAACTGATACAAGGGACTAAAGACAATAATTTTAATATTATTTTTACAATATGTATTATGTTTAGTAGTGTACATTGCACATGTAATAGATAAGTCTTGTTCTTATGCCTGTCCAATAATGGGGATCAGAAATACAAATCATAGTAATGGCATATCTAGCATTTTTATTAATTTTAATAAGTTTAAAAATAACAATCGCAACTAACACAGGTTATCAGAAATTGGACAAGATGTTGGAACAAGACTCCTAGATTTATATTTTGTGAGAGAAAGGAACAGTAAACGTGAAATAAAGCTTCTAAATATGCTACTATTTGTCAAGTCAACACTGTGGAAGGTAAATTTTTTTCTGTTTTTTTTCTTGTAAATATAATATATATTTTTTTACTATTTTAATGAATGTAAAAATTAGGATAGTCTTTCAAATTAATCAATGTATTGAATATAGATCCATTTTTGCCTTTGAATTTTTTAAATCCAATGTGCTGCCTGTGTATACTGTAAATCAGATGACAGACATATGGTTTTCTTTTAGATTTATTTTTGTCACACCTTCTTTAAATAGCAACTTCTGTATTGTATACCTGATTAACCTTTGATATGCCACGACTATAAGGCGGCAGTATAACTAATAAACATAAATGGAAATATCTTTATGAAAATTATCGAAATCCAGTGATAATTAAAGTGGGTGTGACCAGGTCTCAAATTTTAATAAGACATGCATCAAAAAAATTTAATTAAATTGTACTATTTGCTACCTTTGCTAAATTATACCAACAAGTTTTTTTAACTAAAAATATTGGTCCCTGAATCTGGACACCGAGATGTGTTGCAAGCACCATTCTAATACCCACATCTATCCACATTCACAGTGTATATATGTTATGTCAATCTTTCATCAATCATTCTTTCCACATGATGAAAATAATATGAAATAATAATGGAAATAGATACTTACTTGAAATAGATAAATACAAATTAAAATAAACCACCCACTGAATGGATCAATGATGACACACTAAAAATTGCAAGCGTTTAGTGGATTCAAAAGATTGTGGAAATGATGATGATAATAATATGATGTGTCTTGTGATAGTAGGCAGGAGAAATATGTAAAATAAGTAAGGAATAGTATTACTTTGATTTCTCAGCACAGTTTGGTAATGCAGTACCATTTGTGTACAAGTGAGATACGTATTTAGTAAATTTTAAAGAATACCTTATTAAATTTTTTTGTAAAGTACTGAAAATGTGTTCCTTTACCTGACAGTGAATGTCAAAATAATTGCATGTTATCTTGAATTTAATTGGAAGGAAGTGTTTTAATTTAGTTCTGTTTAAATGTAATGAGGATAATGTACGTTGGTATGCATATTGTGTTATGCAAATACATATTATAAGTTAAAAGAATGCTGTTCTTATTTTTAAAGTTCAGGAAGCCTGAATTTAGTACTACTCCTAATGAAGAATGGTCACAAAATTATCCATGAAAGCAGTAGTTAAATCTTATGAAAACTTAAATAAAATTAAATTACTAATTACTCATTAGATACTTATAATTCTTTATATATTTTATAAATTTTCCATATTTTAAAGGTAGAAAGTGTTGGTCATTCAAAAATTGCAAAAAAATAAATTTTGACCAGAAATTAAGTTAATAAATTGTGAAGATGGGGGAACTATTTTATAACTGTGTATGTTTCGGACTTGAAAATTTCTCATGTCACTTCAAAAATATTAATATCGAGAAACATCAAGTAATTAAAATATTCCCAGAAGATCCATATTCGAAAGACGAATTTTAGTCCCTCTATATTGATGTCAAAAAGGAGGACCAAATATGTTTATTCTTAAAAAGACATGTTTATGATAGAGTATTTTTTTTGCAAAGGTAGCAAATAACAGGGTTTAGGTAGAATATTTTGATGCATATTTTATTAATATCCGAGACTTGGTCCCTCCGTTTTGACGATCGCAATTTTATACTTCAGCAATTTTGATATGATGACATGATGTAGACAGGTACTGCATACATTGCATGTACATACCCATGTTCGTACTATCGCTTAACCTATCCCTAATCCATTATTGTGTGTGCTTGTTTGCCTCATTCCTATTTAGAGAAGAAGCTGATAAATTTACTGACGCAAGAACATCCTTGCCTCAGATTGCAATAGCAAGGAACAACCATTAGTGTCTGTAGGCGACATAATATACATACACTAGCGGCCCGCCCCGGCTTCGCCCGGTATAAAATATACATATAAACCTTCCTCTTTAAACACTTTATCTATGGAAATGAAAACTTGAATATTAACGTTGTGCATTTTTGATATTTTGGAATGGTTAGGGAATAATTTTGCACGAATTGCTTTAATAATCAGTATGAAAGTACTATCATTTATGTAGTAGAATACAATAATCTTTTATTGCGCTATCGTACACATTAACATGACAACACGAACATTCGCGCAAGCGCCCTGCATCGTCTTATTCGCGCAAGCACCCTGCACCGTCTTACGAAATTTCAGGTCACGTGTCCTGACGCGATTGTTTTTACCCATTCCAAAAAAAGTGCGCAACGCCGCTAAAGAAGTTTTCACTTCAAAAACCGCAACAAAATCCGTTGAGGTGCGGGGAAGCGAAGAACTGCTTTCTTATTGGCCCTTGCAATGAACAATATATTTTATCGATATGCCTTTTATTTTATGAATTACGACATTGTAACGGATTATATCACATTTTGTTATTGCAAGTCACATCGCAGCTATGCAACTCAACGTCTCAAGGTCACACATTTTTGCGGTTGAGAGTAATATCCGTACTTGAATATATTAGGTCCTTACATCTGTAATAGGCGTTTTGTAGGGGAGGAACATAGTCGAATATTTTTAATGTAATATATTTATTTAATCAAAGTATGAACCATTGTTTCCTATGCACATTTGCCATCTCATAGGTAATTCATTGATCCCTCTACTAAAAAATGGGACGGATTCGAACGGGAATCAATAAAATCTTTGGACGTGATTTGGACTGCCCCATTGAAATTGAATTTTTTGGAAAAAATAATAATCTGTTGAAGTTAGGTTCAGGTGCATGTTTTTTTAAATTCCAATTGATGCTCTTCTAATTTAGAAGCTGTCTGTTGTGCAGTATGTGGTTTAGCATTGTCGTGAAGCAGCAGTGGCGTAAGGTGTATAAAACAATCTTCTGCAAAATGTTGAGATGTAATTCACTGTATTTGGAATTTGGAATTCGAAAACCAATTGTCTCGTCTGGTTTCTTTAAACCAAATTAGATTTTTTTATTTTGTGATCTTGTGGATACCTGATATAAAAGACATACATATCAAATTGAATTGTTTGTATTCATTCGAGTAATTCCCATCTGAACTATAGAAAATCGTTGAAATACTGTAAATAAATTAGTTTTAAAATTGTCCCAGCCTTTTGAAAGTTTTATGACATACTGACCCCAACATAGCCTATCGGAACCGGTCTTGAATTTATATCACCCAGATAACCACCTAATGCACCTAAAGGAGTTCAATAAAATCGGCTCAACTATTTATGAGTTATTCAATGACAAATAACAGCGCCCTCTACCGCACAAGTTCAGTTTTTCAGTTCCGGGTCCGCTGACTAAAATAGATCACCCGCCCCTCTGCCAGGCACCTCGTAAGAGTCGAGCACATGTAAAACAGGTAACTGTCAACAAGATCACTGGTGATAGAGTGGTGTGCAGCAACTTCCCTGGGTAGTTATCCACCGCCTTACCCTTACACATCCCGATTTGGAGGGTAAGAAAGCTAGTAAATTTGCCCAACAGGCTTTACATTTCGACCATACGACAGCAACGCACCTGTAACATCAATGGTGTCTATAGATCATGGTTATCTGTTACAATTTAGAGAGCGGCGTGCTTATTCGCTGACTTCTTACATAAAAAAGAGTAACTATCCAGACGCCAACTCAAAAGTACACAAGAGTAAAAAGTTTTTAATTGTTTCTGTCACTGCTTAAATTTTTCGATAAAATACATATATACCTATATACAATACCGGTATAAGATCGATAAAAATCGATAAAAAAAATATCGATAAAATGGATTTGCACATTAGTCCATCACTAGCTGTATGCAAACGAAAGTGATAGCTTAAAAATCACATGTGTAAGAAAGGGATATATACACGCATCTATCAATGACTGACCAGTATATGATAAACTCCGATAAACATAAAATAATTCAAAATGTAATTTTGAATGTTATTATTTTTAATTAACCTACGGAAAGTTGTACCATCTTTTCGGTAATTTGAAGTGCGGCTGTCTTTACCGTACCTACCATTTTATTGAACAAACAGTCCTTTTATATCTATATTTTTATTTTTTATACAATAACGCTACAATGTTTACAGGTCACAAACCTGGTCGATTCTGTTCATATCTTTTTAAGTAATAAGCTACATTAGAACAATTACACTCAATATGTGTTGACTGAACCGAGTTGCCTTATATGCGGCGTCTATTGGGATGTATGGTCGATGCTATGTAGTGATACAACAGCAGAAAATTTATGTTTGCTTTTCAATTCCATATTGCTTGCTTTTAAATTTCCGCCTTGTTGGTCGAGGGACTAGTGTACACGCGTAACTCCACCGACCAGCCGTGAGTCTCGGATTCGATTCCCGACGGTGGCAGACATGTGTGATGAACATGTAGGTGTCTACTTTTCTGTGTCTAGGTGTTTGGTAAATTTGTTCTGGTGGTTCACCACAGAGGTGGTCTAGCGGTTCAGTTGTTGGACTTGACTGCATGAAGTCCCGGGTTCGAATCCCGGATCGGGCAACAAAAAGAAAATTGGGTTTTTTCCAAGTTTCTAATTAAAAAAAATGTTGCTCGGGATTGCAAATGTGCCCGGATAGGCTTGCCACCTGTCACATTGTGGGACTTAGTGTCTTCGGCTAGTCGTAGGTGCCCTGGTTGTGCCTCTGCCTACCCCTTCCAGGATATGGGCGTGAAGATGCATCATCATTATAATTCCGGTATATTCTACTTAAGTATTTTTGTGTAACATTTATTAATCAATTTGCCTTAACATATTTAGATATTATTCAATTTGCCTACTTAAGGACTAGATTCAATTTGTGTAATTTGAAGGTACTCGTACACGGATATTTATTAATATAGAAATGAAATGAGAAGCCTTTTGAATGAATTTATTTAACAAAAAACTTTTATTCACTTTCAGGTGTTATTCGGAAAGGAAGCTGATAAGTTAGAGCATGCCAATGACGATGAACGGACATATTATATTATAGAAAAAGATGCTTTAGTAAGTTAACTTAATTAGTTTGTAAATTGAAGGTGTTAGGATATAACGACTTCATTGCCTGCTAGTGTATTCTAGTAATTTAGTTAATTAGATTATTTCACTAGTACAGTCAGCCATAACTAACACACAGACGCGCTCACACACATGGCCAGGCGCACACACACGCATACATATGTTCGTCCCTTACAGTGTAGGCAGCGAGTATCGAATGCTAAATTAACCAT
Source organism: Calephelis virginiensis (assembly GCA_002245475.1). NCBI lineage: Eukaryota > Metazoa > Arthropoda > Insecta > Lepidoptera > Riodinidae > Calephelis > Calephelis virginiensis. The sequence goes on along the minus strand of NJDC01011021.1, from coordinate 18,781 downwards.
AACTAATTGGAAGAAAGCTGTGCAGAAACTACTCTGAGTCTGGATCTACTATTTTTATTTATTCATGCTGCTATAATAACTATTTGACACTATTGTGTTACCTCCAGCAGGTGCAGGGTAGCCAGCAGACATGTGAACGAAAAAAAAATGACGGAGAAATCGCTGGTTATTCGTCAAAATTTAACCTTCGAAGTTCAAACATCTTACCTCCTACTTCTCTTAATGAATTTAAAAGGCAGTAAAAACTTTTTCCTTTGATAATAATTATAAATGAATACATCATCATTATCATCATCAGACGGAGGATGTCCACTGCTGGAGATAGGCCTCCCCCAAAGAGCGCCACGGTCACCAGCCGCTTGTATTCAGCGACCCCCCGCGACTTTGACCAGATCGTCTGTATCTGTCTGTCACGGGTGGGAGGTCGTCCAACACTACTTCCTACAGGAACGCACTCGAGAACCTTTCTTCCCCAGCGGTTGTCGGTTCTGCGAGTTATGTGGCCTCACTTCAGCTTGCTGACTCTCTGGACTATGTCGGTTACTCTCGTTCTCGTGCGGATCACCGAATTACGGGTCATATCTCGCAGAGAAACACCGAGAATAGCTCTCTCCATAGCACGCTGAGCGACTCTGAGCTTATTTAAGAACGTACTGAGGGTGGTCTGGTTCTACACAGGGATACAGTTATTGAGGAGCTGTGACGAAATCCTCAACACATTATGCTGAATTTAATACTCTTGAAGACTTCGTGTTCGAAACCATACGAAAAAAAAGTACATTGACCTTTGGCCCACATTTAACGGCCAAGTCTCAATTCCATATGTCATCACCAGTAACACACTCTGGTCGAAGACTTTCGACTTTAGGCTCTGCAGTAACTTGGAAAACAAGATAACCTTTAGCTTCCCGAACGCTGCCCATCCGAGTTGGATTCGGCTATCGACCTCTTTCTTGAAGTTGGATTTAGAATAGCTTGACCTAAACGAATACGAATAAATTGTTAATGAAACTTTCAGGTGAACAAATTTATCAGTGTACCAAAGGACAAAGGATCCTTAAACTGTGCCTCTTTCAACGCTGGCATTATTGAAGCTGTGCTTACTAGGAGTGGATTTGTAAGTGCCTTTTTTTTAATTTTTTTATGTGATAAAATAGGAAAGTAGCACGGTGCTCTCCTGGTGGTAAAAGATAACTATAGCTATATAGACACCGTTGATGTTGCAGATGCGTCGCTGTCTTGTGGCTCCCCTACCCTTTGGACTGGAACATGACACTCGTTATGGCGGCAGAAATAGATAAGGCGGTAGATCTCTACCCGGACAGGTTAAAGCATGGCAGTCTACCACAAATGATCTTGTTTGGTAAATAAGCCACATAGCCAATGCTCGCTTCTTACAAGCTGCCTGGCAGGTAGGCAGATGGTGTATACTACACAGGAGAACCGGACCAATAATATATTATAATATTTTTGGCACCATTTAATGTTTGTGAAAATACTGTTTCTGTCGTAGGCTCCTTCCTGTACCTACCCTTTGAGTTGGATTGATTACGAATCTATTGTATTCGTGATAAGTTCTCAATTCGATTGTGTTTTTTGTATGTTTGTTAATTCATTTCATTTGCTTAGTCATAGCAAACCCATTGTTTGTTTTTCTTTTAAAAAGATATGAAGTCGTCAACATAAACGAAAATTAATGTATAATTAAGTATAAAGAAACAGTTGGAGTCGGTCTTTGCAGTTTTACTATGCTTAGTTATTTTAAAGTTACATCTACCGCCATTCAATATATTTTTCAGCCTGCTAAAGTGACAGCACATTGGCATAAAGGAACTACATACATGGTGAAATTCGAAGACTCTGTCATAACGCGGGACAAGTCATTAGACGACCGTTAAATGTTAAAATACTCATTATATCTTACGCTTATCTATTAGTCTATGTAATAAATGTATACCTACTGTAATATTTGTTTTTTTAATGTCTATATACTTGAAAAAGACGAATAAAAATGAAGTTTTTTTGTGTAATAGGATTATAAATCACCAAAAGAATTTCTTGAAGGTAAGAAATATACATTTCAGACACCAAAGATGTTGATGGTGCGTTGTATACCTGGCCAAAAGTTACAGCCTTTTGTATAGGTAAGTTTGTCACTTTCCAACCCTGCTGTTATGGTAAATGAAAAGGTAAAATGATGTTTTTTTTTAATGATAATGGAAGGCAAATATGCAGACGGATTTCCAGATAGTAAGAAATTCACGCCGCCTAGAGACACCAAAGGTGGTTATGGTGCGTTATCAACCTGAGGCCGGGATGTTAGGCCTCGAGCAAAAGTAAGTTGACCGGCTACCTTCCCCTTCGAACCGGAACACAACAAAGGCAAGCAATGGACGTTATGGCGGCAGGAATAGGTAAGGCGGTGGTACCAATCTGTGGAGTCGCTGCGAAACTACCACATAGTAGGATGTCACGGTGTTCGTGACGGCAAGCCTGTGCTCGCCTTTTACGAGCTGCCTGGCAGGAAAGCAGATGGTCTATTCTGCAAAGGAGCCTGGACCAACTCCAATTAAAAAAAAATGGATATCGACTAGCAATCAAAAATAGAATATTTTGAAAACATTTAAAATTTAATTGTTGAGTCAACAAAAACTAACAATACTTAAATAGGCGATCTCTGTACTTGATCCTTCCACAGGCGCAGTCTTCTAGAAACTTCTTTCGATCAAAATATACTAAAGTCCCGTAGGCTAGCATGGGGAATATAGCGATCATGAAGCCCGTAAACGCAGTTTTTGGAGTCGCTTTGAAAAATTCAGCTTGCGTCGCGTGCATGGAAATATACCTCTGCAATCCTTCGTCAAACTGCAATATTTTGATATCAAGAATTTTTTACTGTATACCCTTTTATATAAAACTAGCTGTACCGGCAAACTTCATTCCACCTGTTCTGTTTGTTTGGGAAAACTTAAAATTTTGTTTTTCCTAGTTTTCCTTTTTTATCTTTTAAACCTTCCCTATACTTCAAATAATTCAAAACCAAAGTAAGCCCAATCAGTCCAGCTGTTTCCGAGTTTTAGCGAGACTGACGAACAGCCACTGAGTTTTATTTTATATGAAGAAGACAGTTACAGTTGAATCTAACCCCAAAGTAAGCAAATTATATGCTTGTTATGGGTGTATGTGACAATAGAATAGTAGAATCGAACCCATGCCTCGCGGTAAGTCGCTGGTGTTAAGTGCTTACCACTCGACCAGAGAGACTTTAAATATAAATAACACTTTACAATACCTTTAAATATAAATAACACTTGCACTATCTTGATACAAAAGCACATGGCATATATTCTTCAATAGAGCCTGGGACCCACAGGAAAGAGAATAATTTTAATGAAACATTGTATGTAATGGTGAAAGATTTTTTTATTGATTCAATAGTCTAAGTTTATTCTCATACACATACACACATATCTTCA
>NJDC01011021.1:0-14861 GCA_002245475.1 Calephelis virginiensis | reverse complement strand
AGCAAATTATATGCTTGTTATGGGTGAATGTGACAATAGAATAGTAGAATCGAACCCATGCCTCGCGGTAAGTTGGTGGTGTTACGTGCTTACCACTCGACCAGAGAGACTTTAAATATAAATAACACTTTATAATACCTTTAAATATAAATAACACTTGCACTATCTTGATACAAAGCACATGGCATATATTCTTCAATAGAGCCTGGGACTCACAGGAAAGAGATTAATTTTAATGAAACATTGTATGTAATGGTGAAAGATTTTTTTTATTGATAGTCAACAGTCTAAGTTTATTCACATACACATACATACATATCTTCACGCCAAGTCCCTTATGGGGCGGCAGAGAGTATCGAGTGCCAGACATCATGATCCTGACAAAACTGTCTGGCCCTTTTCAAACAAACACGCCGGTTTCGGAGACTCCTGACACCACCCTCGGATAATATCCGAGTAATCTGATCGAGGAATGTCAACCTTGGTCTCCCTGAGTACCTACATCCAACCACATTCGCATTGCTTTGTCAATCTCTCATGTGTCATTTTTTCCACATGACCGAACCAGCGGAATGAAGTTTATTCGTTACAAAAATTCCTTTTTATCTTATTATTATTTAACATCGTAGATGTAGATTGGTTTTGTCGTGAGTTATTGAAAATTTTTCAATTTAGAATTATTATTAGACATTCTTAGTTTTTTAGTATTGTTTTTCTAGGTTTGAGTTCATGCTTATGTAGGTACCTACAAAATTTTATTTCTTGAATTGATATTAAATGGAATAGGTACATGTTACTGGATTATTCTGCTAGTGTCAGTTAATTTTACCGCTATAACACCAGTGCTCGCCATTATCGTGTATTCTAGAAGGTAAGGTAGCCGGTTTGACTTATTCGACAAATACTAACGGTATCTAATAATTGAGATCTGGAACAAGCTTGTTTCTTACGTAGAGAATCTATTGCCTAATATCTCTGATTGGAGCCGGCGAAATCTAGGTCAGTTCAACCCTAACAAGACACAACTTTGCGCCTGCTCCGCTAACGGCCAATATTAATAACCTATCTACAGATAAACAGAAGCCGTTTAGAGTTTTGTTGCTAAAATATTTTTGTTAATTAAGTAAGAAAAAAGTTTCTTCACTTATATTCCCGAATAGGTAGGCAGAGGCACAAGTCACAACCAGGGCATCCACGACGAAGAAGACACTAAGTCCTACCATGTGATAGGTGGCAAGCCTATCGCCAACCGGGAACACATCCATTCCCGAGCATCTTTTTTTTAGAAAATTGAAAAAACCACATTTTCTTTTTGTTGCCCGACCCTGGACTTCGTGCAGTCAAGTCCAACACCAGGACCGATAGACCACAGGGGCGAATTTAATTATTGAAAAATAACAGCGGTTACCTGGCAAGTGATCTAAAATAGTACAATTACTAATATTGGCCGTAAGAAGCCCCTAAGTAAGTAAGTAATCTCGTTTTGAGCACATCTCTGAAAGCCGCAGCCAGTACTGGATATCTTTGCGTAAATATTTCGAACGACGTTCAATGCCGCAGCCATCTGGAAGCAAAGGCCAAGCTTCCAAAAAGCTTAGTGTACTAAGTAGGGCGAAGCAGCACTTCAATCCAGCCAATAGCCTACAACTTCATAAGGCGCATATACGGCGTCATTTGGAGTAAGAACAGTGCCACTGGGCTGCGGCTTCTTCCCTTCAACCGCTTCCAGTGTATGGCGGCTCAAATTATCGACGAACAAAGTAACTCTAATTGACTCGTCCCTTTGGCTTTGAGCAGAGACGTTGCTTCGTTGTCGGTTTCTATCGCATCTGCCTTGGGGAGCGCTTTGAGGAGTTATTCCAATCAGTACTTACTGCTAAATTTCACACGCCCATGTCGCACCAAAATTCTAAACTTCACCTCTACCATCTTGATATATGACATCTACTGTGCGTTTACGTTGACATTTTTTACCTTACATTACACCATTGCCAAATTTGTTGCCGGCGGCAGTGTTTTCAAAACATTACGATATGGGGACTTTCAAGATCTTATTAATTTTTAAAATAAAGGCAACGCAACTGTGAGGCCCATGGTATTGCAGATTTTCGTGGGCAGCGAAAATCACTTTCCATCAAGTGAACCACCTGCTCTAGCCCTCTTCCATAAAAATATCACATGGCTGAAATCTTTCTATCTACCGGCTACCATACCTTCCAGAACAGAATGGTATAAGTTAATAGCGAGCACTGTTGTTACAACTACAAAAACAGGTAAAGCGGTGATACCAATTCGGGTGACTTGCTGCACTGCACTACTAATACTGATTCACTACACTAGCAGAATACATAAACTTGTATGAATGTATCACCAAGAACAGACGATGGGGTCGTCACAACCCGATGCCCAAAAATTCTACCTGTTATATTATAAAATCAGATATGTTCCAATAAAATGTAACCTATGTTCTTCAACGAAAGTATGATCTATTTCTATGTTAAATTCTATAAAAATTGATTCAGCCCTACTTAAATGAATTTTTTTTCTTCCCAAGTCTTCATATACTAAGGATAGATTTTATTACAGAAAATAACTAAGTTGCAATGCCTTGTATCTCACAATAGCTTCCCATTTTCTTACAACAGAAGAACAATTACGTCTTGTCAAAAATGTTTAATTATTAGCCCTGCTTTTTAATTACAACTAAATTTAATTTTTAAATTTACTTGCATACTAGTTACCTAAAGAGGTTTAAATCAAGCATAGTACAAACCACATAACCAGCTTCACGAGATTGTTGACAAGGATCAGTCCTTAGTTTTAAAAACTCTTTTCTGTATTTCTTACGTCTTTCTATTTGTTTTAATATAATATTATATTCAGTTTCAGACAATCCATATTTATCCATAGTGAAAATATGCTAGATATTCTATTTAACACACCAACAAGACAGAATGACAGATGATTAAATTACTTTTAATTTAAATTTGCATAAGGTGTGTATTTAATCCTGCCAGCTAGGTTCTAGGATCGAATAACAAAAAGTTTGTTGTTAGACCTTTATTACAACATACCTCAAATATTACATTAGATAATACCTCTCTTCATTGTTGTTACCAGGGCAGTGAGGCTCTAGATGTAAATGATATAATTATCACCTTTTTAAACTATTGTTGACAAGAATCTTAGGGCTTAGGCAACCTTTTCCTAGTCTCAATACTAAAATTAATAACAAAACATTAATTTAATCAATATATTACAGATTTATGTACTACATAACAATTTGCTTAGACATGGATTAACAGAATTTGAATAGACGGTCTTTATAACGAAGTTCTCCTGCCCTAATTTTTTCTTCTCTATCGTTACGTTCATTCCAAATGAAATAACCGTAGGTAAACATCGGAATAATGATCGCACAGACCCCAAATATTCCAGTCTTTTTGTTAGGCTGGAAATGTTCGAGTTGAGTAGCTTTCATGGATACAAATCTTTGATGACCAGCGTCAAACTGAAATCCAATTAAAGTGTTTATTTTGATGTCAATCACAACAAAAGTTAAAGTTAATTACGTAATTTTACTCACAACATAACCAGCTTCTGCAGCTTGTTTCCAAGGATTTGTTCTTTGCTTCAAAAATTCCTTTCTCATTTCAGCACGCCTAGCGGCTTGGTTTTGTATTATTTTATATTCCGACTCCGATATTCCATATTTATCAGCCATTTCCGATATTTTCTAAAAACTTGCTGCTTGCTGTTTACTGCTATTCCTATTTCAAAATTTTACCACAGTCCACAGGGCACATAGATGAGACAACAGAACATTATCAGTGCTGCCACCTCTAATTTTTCTTATCCGCCAGATCAAAAGCAAAATGTGGCCAAATTTGAGAAATTTGAATATGAAAAAACCACCAGATATTTTTTTTTTTCATTTTTAGCATTGATACTCGTATTTGAGTTACTCAAGTTTCTGTTTGTATAATATTACATGAATATTAAAAATCGAGCCTAAATTATTCAAAATGAGTCGTAAGGCAAAAGAAGAAATAAAGTGATGCTAAGGGTCTCAGGTAACGAGGTGGCGTCCTTATTCAAGCTTAATTAGTGAGATTTACATGATACACTTATGTCTACACGAATACTTGTGTACTTCGAACAAAACTGTGCAGTGCAAAATGCCCTTTTGAAAAATTTTGACTAATTTTACTTAATACTTACATGAAATTTAATTACTACCAGCGACCATTTTTATTATTTTCGTCAAAGAAGCCATAAAACATACTAAATGGTTTTGCTTTCATGTGTTTGTTTACCGTTTTTATATAAATATCAAGATCAAACTGAAACTACAATAATATACTTATAGTAATGCAGTAACAAATAACTGCAAAAATAGTATTTCATCAACACTAAACTTATAATGGCAAATTAAAATCAACTACTCATTGGAACACTATTTATTTTATATTAATTTTTCACACATCACATATTATGCCGTTCTCGACTTATACACTTATCGATTAAACTAACTAATAATCCCTTTAAACATTCGGAAATATCAATCTATCTCTATTATTACAGATTTTATTACAGATATTTAATTATTAGCTAAAGTAGTGAAAATACTCTAATATTGTTTTTAAAAGATTGTAACTAGGTGATGTAATTATTATTCTTCATTTTTCAAAATATTTTTTCAAATGACACTAACATGTAAACTTTTTAAAATATGTTATCCAAATCTGGTGACATAATTTCGATGTAAAGTTAATTTTTTTGAAATTTATGTACAGTACTTTGTCTTTACATATTGACATCTGTGCGTAACAGTGAAAATCTAGAACGAAATGTAGTTTCCCTTCCAAATATGTGTTGATGGATTCCGTTTAAAAAAAGACTAAAAACTACCAGAAAAAATAAAAGCGCTAAATGGTATCAAAATACCACTAGTAACTTCGAAAAAGCGCTAGTTCTAGTGAAAAAACCACCAAGGTGGCAACACTGAACATTATTGTAATATTGACTAATTCTAAATTATTAGGTATATGTTGGTTGTTATTGGCAAGCTCTTGGTATAATTGATAAGGTGTTAAAATAGAAGGATGTAGAATATTAGAGTTGCAAAATAAAATGGTACTTATTATATCTTCTAGTTGGAAAGATACACTAAGTATAGAAGTTTCTAAACTGTTTAGAATTGAATTTATTTCTAAAGATATTGCTAGATTATTTGATATAATCGTCAAATTTTTGAACTTTAGAGTGAGCTTGTCGATAGCTTCAATTAAACTATCTTCATTAAGTTTTAACTTATGAATAGTATCATTGAACACTGAAATAGTAGATGTAGTAACCAATATATTTTCTTTAATTAATGAAGCTAGTTTTTGATTATTATTTTGTAGAGTATTAATAGCATTGTCATATTTATTGGCATCATTCTCGTCTAAAACACCAAAGATATGTTTAAATACAGTTCCGACTCCTCCAAACCATGCACGTTTCACTCGGTTATCTATGAGATGAGCAATAGAAGAGAATTGATTATTAATATCGTGATTACGAGCTGTAAGTGGCTCCAACATGTTGTGGCATTCTGAGTTATTAGTTTGCCTACACATGAACTTAATAGTTCCTAGTATCGAATTTATGTTTTCGATGTGGGTTGGAATATGTGATATATCAATAGGCGTTAATACATTTAGATGACCATTGATGATTTTCAATTTACCCATGTAATCAAAGTAAATGCCCGAGCTTGAAGTTATAGTTTGCACGATATCTTGGGCTGCCATTGCAGACGCGTAATTGCAAAGAGCGAGACTGAAATAAGAAAATTAACTAATAATGATCTTGTATATGTGATGTACAAAATAATTGTACATCTGTAATTAAGGACGTAGAAGTAAAATTAATAGTAAAATCATGTAAAATATAGTATATCAAATGACGTGAAGGTTTAGCATATAAAATAATGTAAAAGTATAACATGTAAAATAATGTAAAAAAATAGCATAGCTTAGTAGCTCCCTCTTTGAGCTAGTTTCACCTCATCAAAATGGTGAATTACATGACGTCGGTTAATTAGTAAGGTAAGGGAGTTTCTTCCGTTTATCTTTACTACCTTATACGGGCCCTTCCAAATTGGGGATAGAGCTTTGCGAAGTCGTAAGTAATTTTTGAGGTAGAAAAGATCACCAACTTTGTAAGTTACGGGTCTTGTATGAGAGTCATAGTAAGTTTTAGAAATCTCTTTTGATCTAGTAATATGTTGTATGGCCTTGTCGCGAGAGTATCGCAATCGATGTTGTAGCATTTAGATATAATCAGAGTAAGTAGTATTAGGTGAGTCGTATACGGAGTTGGGAATAAATGGTTTATGTCCAAAAACGAGTTCGTGAGGAGTGAAGTTAGTTGTCGAATGAATTGTGGTATTATAGGCTAACATAGCCGTGTAAACATACCGAGGCCAGTTGTCCTGATTTTCATTCACGTAGGACTTTAAATACTCCTTCAGAATAGAGTGAGAGCGCTCGAGCGCACCCTGAGTTTGAGGATGGTATGGAGAGGACCAGAGTTGTTTAATCTTAAGGAAAGAACAGGTTTCTTTGCACATTTCTGCGGTGAAATTTGTACCTTGGTCAGTGAGTATAGTTTTTGGTATTCCGAAAAGGGAGATGAAATGTAGAAGACAGTCTGCGGTTTCTTCGGCTGTGGTACTTCGAACAGGATATGCTGTAGAATATTTAGTTAGGTCGTCTTGTAATGTTAGTATGAATTTTGTTTTCGCGGTGCCAGATTCAGGAAGTGGGCCTACAATATCTAATGAGAGTTGTTCAAAGGGTGCAGTAGCAGTGCTGGTTATTTGCATTGGTGCTTTATTTATCTGACGCAATGCTTTGTTTGTTTGGCAAAAGGGGCAACTTTTTATATAGGCTTCAATATTACTGCGCATGTTTTTCCAGTAAAATTGTTCCCTGATTTTGGAATACATTCTAGAAGAACCAGGGTGACCAGCAGCAGGTATATCATGGTTATCATAGAGGATCTTCTTTATTTCAGATTAAGTCGGGTAAATAATGTTATTATGATATATGTTGACTACTATATTTGTGTCGTGAAATAGAAATGTGAGCATATTGCATATTTTGATAAATGATAAACTTTCGAAAGGATTTTTAAAATCTGAGATTGCTATTTCTTTACAGTTAATTGATACTAAATAGTTTCTTATATTTTTCAGGGTCTGAAATACTTCTAGATATGAGGTCAGGTCGAAGTGATGAACTTTGGTATATATTAAATAAACACTCATATTATTGCATTGACTTTGTTTGTATGAGTATAATTGTTTTTCGCTATAGAGTATGTCTTTCGGATTCTCAAGATTGCTTATTACATCTTGGACGTAAGGATTAGACTCATCTAAGTTCAATGAAGTTGGTATCACAATTGTATCACAACGACACTTCAATAAAGATTGATTGTGTTCTAAAATTTGAGTGTTAAAAATGTTGTCTTTTTTCGAAAACTCTTTCAAGAAATTTGAGTAGTCTGCGGGTGTCGTAGAGTTGGGATTTTGTATTACAGGATTTAAATAATTCGTAGTTTCAGGATTTGGGAGATTCGGTGTTTCAGGATTTAGAAGATTCAGTGGTTTAGGATTCGGTGAATTTATTGTTTCGTGATTTGGAATATTCAGTGTTTCGGGATTCGGAGTATTTGTCGTTTCAGGATTTAGAAGATTCGGTGTTTCAGGATTCGGGGAATTTGTCGTTTCAGGATTTGATAGAATTAGGTCATTGAGAGTTATAAGGTCGGAAGATGGTTGAGTTTCAAAATTTTCTACGATAGGATTGAGAGAGAGATCTGCTAAAGGATCTATAGGCTCTATTTCATCTTCGTTAAATGATGCTGGTGAGATAAGTAATTCCATAAGATCTTTGTCATGGTCGTATTGGTTTTTGTCAATTGCGGAATTGGGATTAGGAATGACTGGATTGACAGGAAATCGGGACAGTGCATCAGCGACAGAGTTTAATTTGCCTTTGCGATATATAATTTCATATTCGAATTCTTCCAGTTTTAAGCGCCATCTTTGTAGTTTGATACTCGGATCTTTATGATTAAATAACCATCGGAGAGGCCGATGGTCGGTAACAATTTGAAATTTTCTACCATACAGGTAGGGACGGTATGTTTTACAACCAAACAGAATTGCTAGTAACTCTTTTTCTGTGGTGCTATAGTTGCACTCACTTTTGTTTAGTGTGCAGGATCCGAATCCGATTGGTTTGTCTTGGCCAATCGGACCCTGGGATAAGACAGCACCGATTGCGTGATTTGAGGCGTCACAGGTTAATACAAAGGGCTTTGTAAAGTCGGGATAGCAGAGGATTGGAGCAGAGGTAAATTTGTTTTTTAGTGAGTCAAAGGCCAGTTGCTGAGGATTTTCCCACTTAAAGGGTATATCTTTCTTTAACAGGTTTGTTAGAGGCTTTGCTAACTTTGAGAAATCAGGGATGAAACGGCGATAATAAGAGACGAGTCCCAGGAATGACTTAGTGTCTTTTGGGGAATTAGGAATAGGAAACTGTGAGACGGCTTTGATCTTTTCAGGATTCGGTTTATTTCCATTTTCAGTAATGATGTGACCCAGATAAGTGACTTCACGCCTAAGGGACTCACATTTATCGGGCTGGAGTTGTAAGTTGAATTGACGTAACTTTTTGAAGACTTCGGAAAGGTTTTGAATTTGGGATTTGAGATGGTAGGAGTATATGAGTATATCGTCGAGATAAACAAAGCAGCGGATTCCCTGTAAGCCAGAGAGTGCGGTATTCATTAAACGTTGAAAAGTTGTCGGGGCATTTTTCAGCCCAAATGGCATCCGGGTAAATTGGTAATGGCCTTGAGAGATATTGAAAGTGGTTTTGGGTGCATCATCAGGATTTAAGGGAATTTGATGGAACCCAGAAGCAAGATCTAGAGTGGAGAAGTATTTACTATTGCCAAGCTGATCGAGGATTTCATTGATTTGAGGAATTGGGTAAGTGTCTCCTATCGTAATGTCATTTAACTTGCGGAAGTCACTGACTACGCGCCATTTTTTGCTGGCCAAAGGCATCCCATTTTTTTGGAACCACCCAAATAGGAGAAGACCATGGGGACATAGAAGGTTCTATTATACCTTGTTCTAACATCGCGTTCATTTGTTTGTTAACTTCTTCCTTATGGATTTCAGGGTAACGGTATGATTAAGTATGTATAGGTGTGTCAGTATTTGTTTTAATGTCATGTCTAATTGAATTGGTATAAGTTAACTTTTCACCAGGTAAATGGAAAATGTCTGAGTATTCTGAGCATACATCATAAAGGGCATTAATTTCTTCATCATTCAGGTGAGAGACACGGAATTGGCTAAGGACAGTTTTTGTACGGTTATAGGAATCAATTTCCTGATTTCGGTTAATATGATTTATAGGGTAACTAGGTAAGATTTCAGGATTATCTTCTATATCGAGGGGGATAAGTTTTAAATTGCGATTGGAAGTTAAGGTTACTGGGGAATCAGAAATATTTATGACGGACACATTAACTCTATTATTAGATTTGACACGAGCTAGGCAGTTAGCTAGTATAATTACATCTGATGTGAATTGATCTAAGATATATCCTTCTTTCACCTCAGGATTAAGTACTGAACATTCAATTACCATTTCTGTTCTAGGAGGAACAATATAAGAAGGGTCAGAAAATTGAAGTTTTATCTCTATGTCATTTATGAGTAGTGTATTTTGAGTATAATCAATGCTACAGCCAAATTCATTAAGTAAATGACTAATGTCATCAACGACATGGAATATATGCGAAATATTAAGGCGTTTTGTAATAAATAATTTTAATTGAAAATGTCCAATAGTTTGCGAACACTGATCAATAGGATCTATTCCTTTCAATTTGATAGGTTCGTATTTAAGTTTCAAGTTTGGAAATTGGATGCACGAATATTTTATTAGGCTTACAGCTGTACCGGAGTCGATGAGAAGAGACAGTGGATTATTGCTTATAGGAGTTTTAATGGATATATGTGGTAGTGAAGTTTTTGCAGGGTTTGTAGTGATCTCGTATGTAGGGTATGATTCAAGATTTGGTTTGGATTCAGTGGATTCAGTGATTTTTGAGGCAGTGAATTTTGATACAGAGGATACAGTGGATTCAGCGGATTTAGATTCGGTGGATACAGTGGTTTTTAATGCAGAGGAACCATTGGATTTCAATACAGTGGATACAGTGGGTTTTGGTAAATAGGGTCTAATGGTTTTAGATGCAGTGGGTGCAGTAGAGTACAGTGGATTTAGATACAGAGGGACTATTGGATTTTGATACAGTGGATACAGTGGGTTTTGATACAGAGGAACCATTAGATTTCGATACAGTGGATACAGCGGATTTAGACACAGAGAAACCATTGTATTTCGATACAGATGATACAGTGGGTTTCAATACAGGGGGTCCAATGGTTCTGGATAGAGTGGATACAGTGGATTTAGAAGTAGCAGATTTAGTGCCGGCTTTCGTATTGTTAAGTCTCGTGCGACACTTAGGCGAGACGGTTACGCGTTTAAATGGTTATTGTCCACTTCGTCATAACCTTCTTCAGGATTAGGTACGAAGTTAATTCGAGCAGCGGATGAGTAGGAAGGTTGATTGTTGGAGTTTTTATGCCAGTTATTATATTCTCTCTTTTCACAGTTTTCTAAAGTATGACCCGGGAATTTGCAGTATCGGCATACTATTGAGTCCCTAGGTCGAAAAGACTGTTTTTGGAAATCACTGGGGCGTGAAGTTACATTTTGCCTAGCATTAAAATTTGTAGGTGTAGGGTTTGGTCGAGTTCGTTGTTTGTAGTCTGTTTGTGTGTTTCGTTTATAGAGCGTCTCTTGTATTCTCTCTTCCGACACGCGTAGTTAATTGCTTCATTTAGTGTTTTAGGGGACTTGCATCTTACTATATTTGAAATTCTAGGCTGCAAGCCTACTAAGAAATGATGTAAAGCTAGCTCTTCCATGGCGGCAATACGCCTTAGTAGTTGCTTTGCTTTTTAATAATTAAGGGTAATTTCTGTTAGGAGTTGTGAAAGATGTGTCTCTATTTTCAAAGCGAATTTACTAACATTTTCATTTGAAAGCTGTTTGCAATGTTGTAGTTCCATTAAGAGATGTAAATAGTGTTTTCTCTCACTAAATTGGGTTTTGAGGAACTCTCTTAGCTGTTCCCAGTTTTGGAACTCCTTGATTGAACAAGCAACTTCCACCTTTCCGTGTAATTGACATAGAATATATTTGAAAATTATAGGCTTCTGTAATATACTAGCAAGATCATATACGTTATTACAATTGATTAGGAATGAATTCAGTGTTTCCCTACTACCGTCATAGGATTTGATAAATTTTAATAATATGTTAAGGTCTAACTCCGAAATAGTAGTACACACATTTGCTTTTTTAGATCTGGTTGACCTCTGTGCGTCGAGAGGTCTGTCATCTTCAGATTCAGAGGGTAATAATGTATCTTGAGGGACCTGAAGGGTCTCTTTTACATTCTTTGATGTTTTAGTTTCAGACATTTTTAATATTTAAGTCACACAAAACAAAAGACAAAAGAATACACACAATTAATAACAAAAAAAATTTAGTTCAACAAGTAAAATTATGATATACATAGTAAAATGTAGTATCGTTATATTAAATTAATTAATTAAAAGAATATTTTATATGAGGTACAGTGTGGAACAAACCCTTTTGAGATATTCGATACTATAAACAAAGGACCAGACTCACGCGATAAGGAACAGCTGCATGTCTCCAGTGATGATAAGCGGCCTCCAACGATGAAATAGTAGTTCGACGCGTAATGATTTTTGGAATGATTTCGGTGATGATGATGATTTTCCCTCTTTTTGTATATATTATGTCTTTTTTTTCTTTTTAAAGATGGTTTTTCACCCAGTCGTATGGAAATGGAATAGCAGAGTAGTTGTTTCTTCTTTAATATTTTAGATTTTCACTGTTTTTGCAATGTTTTTTGCACCGGTTAGTTTTTGCACTGTTTTTATAGTTTGTAAGTTTTGGAGACGTTCCGAGGATCTGTTTTGAGATCCCTTATAGCTGCCACCAATGTTACACTGGGCCTCGGGATTTAAGTTTTAAAAAAGAATTTTATTGGAACACTTCTATATTAACCTTAAATACAAAATACAATTATTTAAAATATAAGAACTGGTAGAACTGGTAAGGATATAGTACAGGAGTTGTCTGGTAGGATTCTGAACGGAGACTGACTGGGTATCGCTATGGAAAAGGAAGGAGGGTCAAAAGTGCTCGTGAAGCACTTTTGGAGATTTTGTTGGCGGAGCACTGAAGTAAGCGTTTTAGCCTACAGTCCAGGGTTATACCAGTACGGTTGGTAACCTTGATCAGGTGGTAGCAGCTTCATGAAGCAGAAGGAAGAAAGATTTTTTTATCTAAATTTTAATCATGAAATAAACTTTCAACTTTGCTAGCTTCAACGGTAAATAGAGTACGTAATTTTATTGTAAAACTAGCCAAATTGGAGAACTTCGTATCACTTGACGTTAACAGCTACTGACCGTATATATGGAAAAAAACTGAAATGTTATTTTTCCCATTTTCCTTGCGCTTTTCTCGGTTTCTCACATCATAGCAACCTTTTCCTGATATGTAGATAAATAGATTTTTAGTTTTTTTTTATTCAAAATTAGTGCAAAACATACATTTTTTGAATGTGAGAAAGTATGCAAATTTTTTTATAATAACCAACACTACAAAAAAATGAGCAAAATTGATTAATTGGTTCAGGCGTGATACGATGACCACAGCAGATGGAGATTCAGTTTTGTGAATATAGATTATTAATTTATAAATATATGTAATGATCGCCTGTGTAGACTAGCGATCTGAAGTCGGACTTGACTTCGTAAGGTTTTGGATTCGACCCCGGGTCGGGTCACTAAGAAGAAGAAAATGTGTATCTTCACGCCCATATCCCCGAAGAGGTTGGCAGAGGTACAACCAAGGCACCCACGACTAGCCGAAGACACTAAGTCCCACAATATGATAGGTGGCAAGCCTATCGCCAACCGGACACATTTCCAATCCCGACCAACATTTTTGAAGTTATACTTCTTTTGGCGCGTTAGGAAAAAATGATGAGGGTATTTTTACGATGCGCGCACCGTCTCGAAAAACCGACATGATGAAGTTAGCTATGAAGTTAGCTATAGAAAACATTTTAGTTTTTAAAAAGATTTTTATCTTATTACGCCGAAAAAGTATATTAACTTTTAACGCGTGTACATAAGTACACACACATTTTTTAATTTTTTTATTAGAAAATTTGAAAAATCCAATTTTCTTTGTGTTGGCCGACCCGGGATTCGAACCCGGGACCTCATGCAGTCGAGTCCAACACCCGGACCGCTAGACCACAGACCGCAAGAAAATGTGTTTCTTTTAATTTTCTTATAAAAATAACGTTGCCCCCGATTGGATATGTACGTTGTGGGACTTAATGTCTTCGGCTAATCGTGGCCTCTGGCTACGTCTTCGGGGATATAGACGTAAAGACACATTTTTATTATTTTTTTCCCCGTGTTGGTCCATGCTCCTTTACAGAATGCCTTCCTGCCAAACAGCTTATAAAAAGCGAGCATAGACTTACTATCACTAACACCATGACATCTGACTAGGTGGTAGAGTTTCGCAGTGACTCGTCCGGATTAATACCGCCACCTTTCCTAATCCTGCATCCACAACGTGTACTCTTGCTGCTGATGTGTTACGATTCGGAGGATAAGGTAGTCGTAAACTTACTTTCGGTCGTGGCCTTAGGTTGGCAGCACACCATTACCACCTTTGGTGTCTTTAGGCAGCGTGGATTTCATAAATCCATCTGCTTTTTTGGCTTCAAATAACGTAAAAAAAAGAATTACTTGGTAAATGTTTCTTTTGAACCCTCACCCCATGTTGCAGATAAACAAGTTGAAAGCAAATAAAAGTAATACTAGTTTTTGGTTTTGCTATTTTATTAGATAGTTACTTGCAAGTGTATGTGTGATTGACGGTACATATTATGTATGCTGTATCTACCCGTGGTGACCTAAGTATGTAGGTTTCGACAAATCACTGGAAAGTCGAACATCATCCGAGGACCGAAGTTGTTGACAAAAGTTAGATAACTAGGCTTGTTCACATGAAAAGAATATGTAGTTAATGTGGAGGAAACTGCTTAGGTCTGTCGAAATCTTGTCACGTAGACTTGGAGTATTACACCATACTCAAAGTGGATACCACTCGATTTAATCTACTTACTCTATAATGAGTGCGACTTTAACCCATGAAGAACTAAATCTAAATATAAATGTGTTACACATATTTTTATTTTATCATACACAACATATTATTAGATTACTCATAGATTTAGTATGTACAAGATCAACAAAGCGTGGGAGAGAGAAGTCCTCATCAGGTACAAATTGCCTTAGAGGAACAGAGAGAGAGAGATTCAGGTACCTATGTGCCAATATTTACGCGAGTAAGAGCTCATAGAGTTCCTGTCATAGTGCATCGCTGTGAATTTTGTGAATTATTTTCATAATCCTACTATTTACAATTTGTAACTATTTTAATGAGTTCTTTATATACCAGACCAAAACTTGTAATAAAAACCAGACTAGCTCTACTGGTAACATAAAATTTAATAGTTTGTTCAATCATAATAGAACTATGTTTTTGACACCAGTGGATGAACATGATATTATTAAGGTAACTCATAGT
>NJDC01011016.1:59560-73548 GCA_002245475.1 Calephelis virginiensis | reverse complement strand
ATTGGTAGACTTACAGTGCACAACAAAATAAGTAAGAAAGAAATTGATAACTATACAGCATTTACGTATCAAACCCAGGAGAAAACCAAAAAACAAATGAAAAATTGATATATCATCTAAATAAACAAACAATACCTACATGTAATATAATTATCTCAATAATATCAGCTTTTAATCAAAAAAATCCTCATCGAAATCGGTCAATCCGTTCAAAAGTTATGATGCCATAGACAAAAACACACAGAGACACACCAAACTTACACTCCTCAGGTCCAGACTTAGTGAAAATGGGACAACCTCTTAATTAAACCCTTTCAAGTAAAAAAATTAAATGGGTTCACAAATAACGGAGAATTCGATCAACATAACGAAAAACATTTATGTACATCTACTTCTTTACATCCATGTGTTGAAATGCAGACATGTAGATGTACATCTCACAAATCCTGAATAAATGATGTCAGTTGTTTTACAAATATCAGCACTTTTAACTTATAACAACAACACTTCGTCCACTCTCTCAGTAAACTATTAACTAGTTCCTCGGAAGTATCAATTTGTGTTCATTATGAGTATCATTTGGAGAAGTACAAAGTTAGAAAGTTGGCAAACAAAACGAACTTCTGTAACATGTATATATTTTGGTATAACTCAGTTAATAAATGAGGAGGTACTGAATTCGACTGGCTGGCTGACTGGCGCAATTAATTAAAAAATCACAAATATCTGATATTTAAACTTTTTGTCAAATTTTCATGGTTCAAATTGTAAGTTTATTTTGAGCAAACTCACTAATGCTAAAAATACACCATTAGAAAACAAAGGTACAGCAAGAAACAAAAAGACATGAAAATACCCGCATTTTTGGGAACGTGTGCTGAATTTTGTTTTAATTTTTAACCCATTCAACCATTTCGGTTGATCAAGTTTTGCTTATTGTTCGATGTTTTTGCGATCTATCAATTATCTACCTGGACGGCATTTAGTAAAGGGAAAGCAACGTACTTAATGGATTAAATAAGCTGCCATATTATTCAATTAATTTTTACAAATTAATTTTGTTAGTTATTGAGAAAATGAACCTAGTAGTAGAATTTGAAACTTCTCTTAGGTTTCAGCCGTAGGCCATGAATTTCATAATTTTTGGACCTCAAAGCCGTAGAATACTACAATTGATGTAGTATTGGCAACGCTGATCAACGTTTCCCTCGGTCAATACATCACGCCAGGACAGATGGTCCAATTTTGCTAACTCTTTTTTTTATCAAAAGAAGGTTTATACGAAAAAATCAAATCAACATTCATAGTAAGGACACGATAGCGTTTGTCGGCTTGGCTGGTTACAAACAGAAATAATACTCAAACCGTAAGAAATACATCCTTATCGCTAAGCCAGAAATCTCTTCTGGGCAACTTTAAAGTATGGAACAAGCTTCAGCCAGATATAGTGATACAGCGAGTAATGGTGCTCTTAAAAACATTTGAAAAAAGGCATCTTATACTAGATGTAGTAAATAAAACAAAAATCAGCTTGTTTTAAATATATATCTAGCAGTAACAAAAAAGAAATAGTAAATGAAACTCTATTATTTTTCTTTAATATCCATCAAGTGATTTTTGAGTTATAATTAGTAATGATTACGTTGGTGACAAAGTAGGTAATGAAATTGTACAGTTTTAACAGTTTCCTTATTCGTTACGCGAACTTCATAAAGTACTTTACCTAAATCGAAATATAGTTATTTTCAATACCTTACAGGGCCTGCTGGGTTTCTTACATGAGTGCCAAATTTCAGAAGAAGCAACTTTAATATCAAATATACTGTATTTTACCATCTTTCACTATTTTTAATAAAGTTTTCTTTTGTAAAATGCTTGATTCTAATAAATTTTTGCAGCATCCCTACGTAAACAGCCACTGTTCGAAGCTAAACAAAATTCTCAAAGCCTACAAGCTTTTAAATGCAAATTTGCAATACACTGTATACTACAAATGTTTATCTTTTACTTAAACCTCACTGGTTTTGTAATCTTTGGCTTTGATTAAAAACCTCTAAACGCGAAATTTATTTTTATAAGTTTGCTTTCCTGCATTAATCAATATCTATGGTCGTCCATTGGTCGAAATTCGACCATTTTGAATATCTTGTTGATAAGAACGCCATCTTCATTTCTCAGGACCAACTACTTTATTTCCAAACTGTATGATTATAGTTTGTGCGCCATCTGTGATCTTTTATCGTTATCATCGGTATATTTGTTTGTGTGTGTCAAATGCATAGTAGTACGTGTAATGTGTTATTTTTTGAATTAATGCACTTTATAAACATTACCATTAAAATATTAGCGTTCTGCACTTCTCCTACACATAAACCATAAGTGTGCCAAATTTCATACTCTATTCACGCAATTTTGGTAAAAAGGGTTCCAAAGTTTTTGCTTCAAGTATTAATATTATATAGATGGATGTCTCTAAGGCTTGCTTCACACGTACCACAAAGATACGACAACCGTAACAATACCACAACTACGTGGTCGGGCTCAACTTGGTATTGGAAATGAACAGAAGATTTCACGCGATTTATATTTTGCTGTAGTGACCGACGAATTAATTGGTAGCAACCACATCGTAACCACAATGCAACCATCGTTACGAACTAGCGTCTGACCATATCGCAAACAAAAGGTTCTGTCTACGAAAAGATACATGCCTGCGTTCCTCCTAATCCACATTGGGTTTTGTTCCCCAAATACTTATTTAAATCTTAAATTCTTAAAACCACTAGATATAACGAAACGACATAAGCCTGCAGCGACACCATCAAAACTGACCACTGCTAGATCAGATATTACAGCTGAGATATTTTGTGTTTGTTTTACGTGTGAAACAAAGCTTAAGTTTGAAAAAATATGTTGAAGCAAAAAGTTTTAGCGCAGTAAAATTACGGAAAATCGACTACGAATTCGCCACTACGTACACAAATCTACTATAATTGACCATCTACCTTCCTTTCAGGCAGCTCGTAAAAGGCGAGCACAGGCTTATCGTCACTAGCACCGTGACATCTGACTAGGTGGTAGAGTTTCGCAGCGACTCACCCGGATTGGTGCCACCGCCTTACCTATTCTTGCCGCCATAACGTCATGACGTGTTCCGGTTTAGAGGGTAAAGTAGCCGATAAACTAACTTTTGATCGAGGCCTAACATCCCGGCCTCAGGTTGGCAACACACCATTACCACTTTTGATGTCTCTAGGCGGCGGCGGCGGCGGCGTGAAGCAGACGGATTTCCATCAGGAAATCCGTCTGCTTGTTTGCCTTCCAATATCATAAAAAAAACCATTTGTCAGACCTTAATTTTTTTTTTTGGAAACTACTTATATTTTCTTCATTGTAACCCACGACGGAAAACGAGGGGTGTTAAAAGTTTGACCACTCTGATCATAAGTTTTGAATGGATATAGATCAATTATAAAACAAGATTTTTTTGGTTGAAAAAATAACGTTATGAACATTGCTACTATATTAAGGTTGTCTGTCAGAGATCGCTCTGAAGCAATAAAACCGCCTTTGTGCACCTGAGTTAAATATTATAAGTGAAAGAGTGTATTATTTTGTAAATTTCGGTGCATAACCAAGTGTATTCATTCGTTCATTCATATATTACATGATTTTGTAAACTTTTTTAACTATAGTGTTATTGATGGCTAAAGATTTCAAAAACGGCTAATATTAAGATATAAACGTAGCCTAAGGAGACCATAGACTAGAACATGTCATTGTTATGGTGGCAGGAGGAGGTAAGTCGGTAGATCCTTACCCGGCAATTTATTGTACAGCATTCTACTACTAAAGACCCTCATAATCTTTGCTCGCCTCTTGCGAGCTGCCAGGCATGACTGCAGATGGTCTGTTCTACTCAGAGCACCAGGAACAATACGGGAAAGTAACTCAATTAATTACTAAAGTATAACATCTTACAACAAAAGAAATATCGAAGTCAATTTTGAATTTGTTAAGGAAATACGTAAAGCATTACTCAGACGGTTGTAATCACGCCCCAGTCACGTCTTCCGTAAAGAGTCCTTTGTGGAAATCTTATAAATTAAATCTAAGTTCCACACTGATGTAAACCAATGTTTACAACTAATATTTTGATCCATGTAGAACCCCTATAAAGCATAAAACAGAGACACTTTTGTTAGTCGCAAAAACTAAAGATACTGAACTTAAAATCCAAAAAGTACGCCAAGTAAGCAATAAACAAAGCTGGAAGTGTGAACTAGAGAATTTGCTGAAGCGTGGAGCAGCGTTGCAAAAACAATTTCGCAATTCTATTAAAGTTCATGTATACAAGAAGCATACAATTAAACTTTCCCTATTTTCACAGATGCAACTGTCAAATAACAAACGATAAAGCTTTGTTTTGCAGGTTCCCGTAGTAAGTGACAAAAACCTTGGTCTCATTATGGACTAAGTCAAACGAACTTAACTTTTTCACCCACTCCAGGAAGTTTTCAAATCAAGTGTAGATATGTTTTGAAAAAAAACCTTCCGTTTTCCGACAAAACAGAAAGTATTTTTTTGAAAATGACTAATGTGTTGCCAACCTCCCGGTTTTTAAAACTTCACCGTGCTTTAAGGGTTATAAATAATATTCACACTTAAATAAATAACTCTTTTTTCATGGTATTATTTATAAAGGAAGTGATAAGCGAACTAGTTTTGAGTAATCGTAAATTCGTCTCACTTGCCTTCTGAAACTGTATCTTCATACCAAATCCCTGAATGGATTAGGCAGAGGCATAACCAGTGCACCAAGGGCTAGCCGAAGATACTAAGTCCTACAATATAATAGGTGGAAAGACTATCGCCATCCGGGCACATATCTAATCCCGTATAACGTTATTTTTATTAGAAAATTAAAAATATACATTTTTAAATAATTTTTTTTTGTCCGATCTGGGGACCAAACTCGGGACCTTGAGAAGTTAAGTCCGACGCCGGACCCCTCGCCCACAAAGGCGATTTGCCGTTCGCAAATTGTTAATACATTTAAGCGAAATCTATCTTATTTAAACTTAAATTTTTAAAGTCAGAAAATCACTTTTATTAACAAGACTTAAATTCAGGCATGACATACAACCAGGGACGGATCCGAACGGTTATTCGACGCATACAAATGACCTAGCCAGTTTCTTGCACAGGGGGTCATGACCCCATTGACCCCCTGGATCTGACATTGTATACAACCTGTATGTCATGGCTATTCTACATGGAGGGCAGATTGTGAATTCTAATAGTGGCTATATATAGAATTTAAATAAAAAAAATAGTGGCTATGGCAGTTAGGGAAACGCTTTTAAATCCTGTAGATACGATATAATTCTCCTAACTTATAGTTCTCTTACTAGTCTGTAATACTCCTGTAGAACATACCTAAACCAAATGCTTTTTATCAAGCAGCGTGTAAAAGGTGAGAGTCGGTTTATGTATGAATGTGTGTCGGTGTGTCTGTCTGTGGAATCATAACTTTTAAACGGATGGACCTATTCGATGCAGGTTTTTTAAAACTACCTTGGTCGAGATGGTTCTTAGGTACATCACATACAGATTTTGTTTGGGGTTGATTGAAGATTTTATTTTTGGGGTTATATAATTGAGTACACAATATATTAATATCAGACAACTTTTAGAGTCCTGATAATAAATGAATAATAAAAATATATTGTGGCAAGTATAAATGATAATAATAAATTGTATGTAGAATATAATATCACCAAGCACTGCCAACAAGAAATATAGAAACATTATTATATATGTGCTACGAAACACATTTTTTTTGTATTCCAGATATTTTTTCGTTTCTTTAGTCGATTTGGCCAATAAATAATAGCCTTTATGGTTTTTCTTTGAGTAGGTCAAGATTTGGAGATGGTTTTGACCTAAATCCTATTAATATTATAAACGCGAAAGTTTGTAAGTATGGATGTATGGATGTTTGTTACTCTTTCACGCTCGAATGGCTGAACGGATTTGTCTGAAATTTGGAAGACATATAGATTGTGACCTGGATTAACATATAGGCTATTTTTAATCCCGATCGCACACCGGGTTTCTGTGAAAACGCGGGCGAAGCCGCAGGTAGCAGCTAGTATCTTCATAAATAGTTACACGTCATCATAGTCAATACTCAATAGTAAGTCGTATCGTAAAAGGTAAAGAAGTGGCATACTTAAAATATCGAATAAGATTTTATCACGATCCCATTAGTGTGGTTTTAGCTACACCTAACAAGCGGCCCGCTCCGGCTTCACACGGGTATAAAATGTAAACATTAACCTTTTCTTTAATCACTTTATTAAAAAAAACCGAATCAAAATCCGTTGCGTAGTTTTAAAAATTTAAGCATACAAAGGGACATAGGGACAGAGAAAGCAACCAAAATCAAAAAAAGAGAAGTTACTCAATTCTGCCGGTATTTTTTATGTATGTACACCGATTTCGCCGAGGTTTCTAAACCGATTTACGTAATTCTTTTTTTGTTTGATGCTGAATAGTATCTTATTAGTCCCATAAAATTTGATTCTGGTAGGCTCACTCGTTTTTATTTTATGAGCATTTTTTTATCTACTTTCAACTATCTCGATGTCTATTTTTGTTAAATTAAAACATTTTAGCAATAGACTAAAAGTATTAAATAAAAATAACTACGTTAAAAAACCGACTTGAAAACCATTTATTAATAGGTTTGAAGTCGGTGCCAAGCCAATTTAATACGTACTAATAATAGAATTATTAGTTCAAGGCTTGGTACCGACTTCAAACCTATTAGTAAATAGTACATATAAATAATAGGTAGTATGTAATTAATATTAAATTTTTATTACTTTTTGTCGCCTCTGTGGTCTAGCGGTCCGGGTGTTGGACATGGACTTGACTGCATGAGGTCCTGGGTTCGAATCCTGGGTCAGCCAACATAAAGAAAATTGGATTTTTCCAATTTTCTAATTAAAAAAAAATGTTGGTCGGGATTCGAAATGTGCACGGTTGGCGATAGGCTTGCCACCTATCACATTGTGGGACTTAGTGTCTTCAGCTAGTCGTGGGTGCCTTGGTTGTATCTCTGCCTACCTCTTCGGGGATATGGGCGTGAAGATACTTACTTTTTAGTTTTGAAGTCGCTTTTTTTAACGTAGTTATTTTTATGTTTTATACTATGTAGTGATGCTACTTAAAATGTTCATGTACGAAATCGTCTAAACTACAACAACATAACACATAACATAAACCACTTATCGAATCTTTCTAAAAATATGGATCCACATCGGGTTCATGGGCTAACTTGGACTAAAATATAATGATCATGATGGTTATAAAGTTGAAGTCCGGTGTTTGCAATTTTGCTGAGCTTAAACTAATAATATCGCCTCTGTGGTCAAGCGGTCCGGTGTCGGATTTGACTTCTTGAGGTTACGAGTTCGGTTCCCTGGTCGGGCAACAAAAAATTTAGTAAACGTGTATTTTATTTTTTTTTAAAATAACGTTACTTGGGATTGGCGATAGGCTTGCTACCTGTCACATTGTGGGACTTGGTGTATTTGGCTAGTCGTGGGTGCCCTAATTGTGCCTGTGCCTACCTCTTCGGGGATATGGGTGTGAAGATACTTTCTAAATTACTAACCGGTTAGTTTCGTAAATTGAGTTGTGGACTCTTAAAGGTCTGTATGTACCAAACGGTATCGTTTGTGAGGCCTTATATGCAAGCCTAGTTTACCATCCGGACCAGAACATGAAAGTAAATAAGTCAAGAATAGTTAAGGCGATGGAGACCTACCCACCACCACCATTTGTGTACCAGCGATCTTGTTCGTAGTTATTGTTCTTAATAAGTTTAAACTCTTAAGACCAGCCTTTTACTACTAGGTGAGAAGTCATGTGACCTATTCTACACAGGGGACCCGGACCAAATTGGGGATATCTGCATTACTATCTTGCCACCAAAATTTTAGACTATTTGAGCAAGTCTTCTAGTTAGGTACGCTTCCAACTAGCACATAACACGACAATGGCGTGCACTAACGCTGCAGTAGGTAAGGCTATCAACCCAGGTGAGCTGGTGATACATAGGTATGACTAAAATCCACCATTGCGGTGGCAAAAATTAATAACAATGGTACCAGGGTTATCACATCTAATAACATTGGTCAGATTCAGATTTTGTTCAATATTAATTAGATTTAGATGCCATTTGTTACGTCGAAAGTGACTTCCGCAGTATTTCCCAACTGTTACGTCTAAAGGACCCTCGGAAAAAGATAGAACTATCTTGTTATAGTTATTGATTTGTCCAAAGCATTCGATTGCGTAAGCCACGATACATCGACCAGGAAACTACGTTATTATGGAATTAGAAATAAGACACTCGATCTTCTGATTTCTTGTTTGAATGGGAGAATTCAGAAAGTTGTGATTAGTGGTGAAAAATTGACAGGAGCTGTTGTTACGATGGGTTTCCTCTGGGCTCTATTCTTGGTCCATTTTTGTTCCTTGTATATAATAACGACTTACCTTACTACGTATGTGACAAACACGAAATTGTATTGTTTGTATATGACATTTCACTTATATTTAAAGTCAAAAGACAACTGGGTAGGTATGACGAAACGAACAATGCGATTTCAAACGTCGTACATTGGTTCAATGTAAGTAAGCCATTCTTCAAAGGGCCAAAGTACACGGTAATACAAAAAAACTTTCCAATTATGTGAAAGAACTTCTAATGATTAAATTTAAGAAATTTTTTAAATGGAAATTAAATGAATTTATATAATATGTAGAATTATTACACCATTGCTCAATATTTAGCTGCTAAGAACGCTTGGGATTAATTGATCCAATGAATAATTAATTGATCCATGCCAATCTCTGTATTTATAAACATTAACTGTTGTATAATTTTTTTAAAATAAGAAAAAAAGACAAGACCGCTGTATTTCTTGCCGGATCTTCTCAGTTTGAGGTTAAATTTGAATGTAGTAATAAACTCAGACTAAATAAAGATTAAAATTAAATTTATATTACAGTATGAATCACATTGTAATAAATATCAGGTTAATACCAAAAATAATACCAGATTTAATTTGATATTTATAAATAAGACGGATTGTATTATGGATATTCGTGGCCCATGGTGACATCGGCCGGTCACTTAGCAATTTGATTCGTCTGTAAAACGAAAACTAGTTAAAAATAAGTGCATACTCTAAACCAGATTTACGTTTCCTAAGTCTAATAAGATGTGCGTAGGTTAGAATTGCCAAGATAGAGATAATTTACGGTGGAAGAATCGGCAAAAGGATCAGCCATAATCTCCCCACTTTCCCGTAAACTGCCGGCCTATCGCAGGTCTTAATACCTGTGATTCAGGTTTTTATCAGTGTAAAACAGATGGCATAAGGCAAAGCAGTTTAAAACAAATAAAAACGTCTGCGTGATTGTATTAATGTCATAAACGGTTTTTTTTCTATTGACCCCAGTTTAATCACGTAAAAATGAGGCGAGTGAAATGATTTTATTTTTCATTCAACTAAGCGCCGCTTGCAAGTTGCTGTCAGCTATGATAAGTTAGAAACTAACCCGGAGTTAAAAAAAATTACCCATGTGTAAGTAGCCCCTAGCGTATAAAGATTAAACTCTGATTTTGATTTGCGTAGCAAATTATTGATAGATACAATCATTGCTTATAACATATCAAATAATTAGTTTGTTCCTTACAAATGTATCTTAGTCTTTTTTATTTTTTAATTTACATCGAATAGATGCATTTATTCTCTATACAGTAAATCCCCTGGAAAAAATAAATAGTAATTTTAATTGCGTAATTTTTCATATGTGATAATTGTGACTTTGCCTACCTCTTCTAGGGCGGGTGTGAAGATCCTTACTTTTTAGATAATTTATTACACTACTGTGCTATTATTGAACCAACTTTAATTTATTGTAAATTAAACAAAAGCAATAAAGAGAATACTGTCCAAACATTCTAACACCTAATTTGGAAACTTTATATATTATTCGGGTTGTTTTCACTGTTCTGGACAAAAACAGACAAAGAAAAGTTTACTCTGTACATAGGTATTCAATTTACTAGGAATATCGATAGCGACAACTTGCGAAGCCACAAGATTAAAGTCTTAGGGTGATCCCTGAACAAATTGGTCGGCTAATGAGATAGTTCGGAAGCGGGCGGCGGGATTACGTCTAAATGGATCAAACTTACCCTGAGCTGGGTTTGATGCTATCAATTACGTTAGCGATACTTATGCTACTACTTTTTGTTAAGCTTATTAAAACGCTCTTATAAATCAGTAGCGCTTCAATTAATAGACGTAATAAAAACAATTTTTTTATGTTATGAGATTGGCCTCAGGTTGGCAATACACCATTACCACCTTTGGTGTCTCGAGGCGGCCGTCTGCTTGCTTTCCTACCTATATCATAAAATAAAGAGCTTGTTCTCTCTTTTTTATGTTTTATCAAATCGAATAAGCAAATCGCTCTCCTGATGGTAAGTTACTGCATAACTGTTTAGTGGCCGGGATATTATACCCCTTATGTAAGTCTACCAGCGACCTACTCCTTCAGACTGGAACATTACAGTGGCGGTAGAGGTATAAATAGGTGAGGCACTGGAGCCCTACCAGTACAACTCGCAGCCCAGCACCACATAAAATCTGGAAAAGACTTATTTAAATTTTACGAGCTGTCTGGCAGGCTGATGGTCCGTTATACACAAGAGATTCAGACAAACACGGGGGAAACGTAGTAAAAACATTTACATTTCACGGGATTTGTACTGCAACGCTTGCTTAACGTGTTAAGCTAGTTACTTTGTATAGAATACATGTCATCAACAAACATCAACAAAACATATGTTTAAATGTTGTCTAATTGTCTGTCTGTCTACCAGTAACACTACAGCAATTCTTCAAAATCTACTAAACCGATTATAACGATCCTTGGCTATATGTTCCGAGGAATGCTGTATGCTACTTTTTATCCTGCTTTCTAAACCCTTTTGTTGACAAATTGGGCTATACAATATCAATAACGCTTTTTCCGGTTGTGTTTTAGTATGGGCTTTACGGATTATCGCGTAATTGTTACCAAGATATCAGTTTTGTAATTTGGAAATCACAGACATAACAATACTAGTATAGCATCTAGTGTCTAAGTAGCATGAAATTCTGAATGTAGAAAGGATTTTTATCTTTTAAACACACATAAATATATCGTCTAGTCAAGTCTCCCCTGCAGGTAGGAAAAGAGTACTGCGTGCCAAGTGAATGAGGTTCGCTAGGCTAATTTTAAAGATACAATATTAGATCGGAAGAGTACTGACGGGAAACAAATCTTATCGAGTACAGTTGTAAAAAGCTATAAAACCGCTTTAGTGTACCTTTACTTAAATATCGTATTATAAGTGTATCATTGTCTAATATTGTGCATAATTAACTGTGTTTCTTTATTCATTTAATCATGAACTCATCTATGTAATTGATAGTGTTCTCAATATTACAACAGCGATTTAAAAAAAGGTTAGATAAACCTGATACCAAGTCTGACATAGTTGTGAAAACCGTAAGGTTAGCGCAACATATCAGCCGTTCAAGAATTTTTTTTATGATAATGGAACACAAACAAGCAGACGGATTTTCTGATGGTAAGAAATTCACGCCGCCTAAAGACACCAAAGGTGGTAATGGTGCGTTGCCAACCTGAGGTCAGGATGTTAGGCCTCGAGCAAAAGTAAGTTGACCGGCTACCTTACCCATCGAACTGGAACACGTCAACGGCAAGCATTGGACGTTATGACGGGAGGAATAGGTAAGGCGGTGGTACCAATCCGAGGGAGTCGCTGCGAAACTCTGCCACCTAGTAGGATGTCACGGTGTCAGTGACGGTAGGCCTATGCTCACCTTTTACGAGCTGCCTGGCAGGAAGGCAGGAAAATTAAGAAAAACCTGATACTTGGAATGTCCATACTAATGTTGGACTAAATGGCTTGAAATTATTCAACTTCAATTAAGCTACGAGAAATTCTACAATGCCGCAGTTACTGAAATCATAAACGGCGTCTAATTAGTAAATCTGTTTCATAACATTTCAAATCCTTAGATTTAAGCAAAAGGGTTTGGACAGATTCAACTACTAATTAACAAAGTTTAACAAATAAGGTCATTTCAATATTTATTAGAAGTCCAGTTCAAAGGCACCTTTCTCTAGAGAAATTATTAGTTCACACGTGTTATCCAGTCCTGGAGTTAACCATTAGTTCGCCCCAAACTGAGACCTTGCGAGGAGCCAATATATCCTTTTTGATTCCAAGATTCCATCATTCACCATTAATTCAATACGTATATTATGTTAACAAAATTTTGCCACTAAATGCATAGTAATAATAATATGCAGTATTCTATATTCATACAAACTGGCGAATATGCGTTTATAGGAGTAACTCCGCGACTCGGGTTCGGAATGCACTCGCAACTCGGTATGCCATCATTCGCGGTAGCGATTGACGAACGGTCGATGTAATAAAGTTTTTTTTATTATTTGTAACAAATATGTAAACGTGTGATTTGTGAGTGTTGCTTTGGTGTAATACATCTAATTATTTACTTAAAGCAAAGACTAATTATAGAATTTTTTTGCTGTTTTGGAGCTTCGCTTGAGCTGTTAAAAATGGATTTTAATGAAATTTTGTTAATAAAAACCACCATATGCATTTTTATGGAACATGCACTTTTTGTTAAACGATTTTTATTTGTTAAGAAAATACGGTGTTGTATACGATAAAAAAAAAGAAAGATATTCAAATTAATAGTAGTTACAACACTAAAGGCGCGTAGCCCTATCGCGTGTTGATTCACCGCACGGCTGTAGGTATCTAATTCAAAAACAGGGCCAAGTAACACACGTAAAAATGTAAGAAATATACTGTTGAATCCTGTTAAGTAGATGTATTCTATGATCCGTATTAAGGTTTCTACACCAAAACAGACAAATAGAAAACAAATTTTGGCGGTTCTTTTTACTTACAACTGAAACTCATTTTTTTTATTAAACCCATTAAGTGTGGGGTTTCTATGAATAGGTTTTAAAACTGATGTTGAGGTTTACATATATTTTTCTCAACTAAAGACTAGAAATAAAATTACTAAGCCGTTTAGACTATCTGCCTGGCGGCTTGTAAACGGTGAGCATAGGGTGAGCTATTACTAACTAGACTACAGGTAGTACAGCACTGTGCAGCAACTTATCCGTATAGGAATCCACCGGCATAATGGCAGTCATGTCCCGGTGCGAAAGGAAGACACAACAAGCTTAACAACTCAGGTACGGGACAGCAACGCACCTATAAAATCTGTGATGTCTGTAGGCCACGGTTGTTTGACCATCAGGAGAGCTTTATAGCTGATCATTCTTAAAATTAAAATTTGAATAAATATTTTAGCTCTCAGGTGATTAAAATAGACAATGCCTTTCTCTTACCCATTCTTTTAACATAACACACTTTTGATATAGGAAAATACCACAAAAATTGTGCTTTAAAAATAAGGATAAAGGTGTAACTAAGCACTTTTATTCGATACCCAAAAAGAGTAATTAAGAAAAAACCCCGTGTTGGTCCGGGCTCCTTTGCAGAATAGACCATCTGTCTTTCTGCCAGGCAGCTCATCAAAGGCGAGCATAGGCTTTCCGTCACTAACACCGTGACGTTCTACTAGGTGATAGAGTTTCGACTTGTCCGAATTGGTACCACCGCCTACCTATTCCTGCCGCCATAACGTAAATGCTTGCTGTTGACGTGTTCAAGTTCTGAGTTTAATATAGCCGGTAAACTTACTTTTGCTCTAGGCCTAAGATTCCAACCTCAGGTTGGCAGCGCACCATTACCACCTTTAGTATCACTAGGCGGAGTG
>NJDC01011016.1:22556-44885 GCA_002245475.1 Calephelis virginiensis | reverse complement strand
GTATTTTTCAATAAAATACAGAAACTTTCAGTGAGTTCTTAAAACGCATCTTTCGTATTATTATACATGTATTTTACATAGTATTACATGTAGTACGGTAGTATTACGTTTATACATGTATTTTACATAGTATTTTCGAGAATTACTTAGAAGCCATTAAGTAAATTTTGGAGTATCTAGTTGTTGTGGAGTCCTACTATGAATATGAATAGTAATTAATATTAATTGTCATTACTGTTTTTTTAATCATTGTAAGTTATAAAACTAGCTGTTGCCTGCGGCTTCGCGCGCATTTTCACAGGAACACGTTGTGTGATCAGGAATAAAATATGTAGCCAATATGTTTACTAGGTGGTAGAGTTTAGCAGTGACTCGCCCGGATTGGTACCACCGCCTTATCTATTCCTGCCGCCATAACGTCATGACGTGTTCCGGTTCTGAGGGTAAGGTAGCCGGTAAACTTACTTTTGCTCGAGGCCTCCCGGCCTCGTTGGCTACACACCATTACCACCCTTGGTGTCTCTAGGCGGCGTGAATTTCTTAACATCAGGAAATCCATCTACTTGTTTGCCTTCCAATATAATAAAAAAAAATAAAAAAAAATGTCAATCTATCTGTGTCCCTAATTACAGATTTATTATTTACAAATCCGTTCAGCCATTCGAGCGTAAAAGACAAACAAACATCTATACATATATACTCATAAAGTTTCGCATTTATGATATTACTAGTATACATTAATTTATACATGTACAATGTACATAACATATTAATTTATATTTTCTAAGTGCCCCTAAATTTGTAGATATTATTCCAAAGTTACATGAATTCGTCTAGAAAAATTCAAAGTCGCGAAAAAAGCAAATGAGTATCTTTCGCCATTTTTATCTCTTATAGGTATATCCTTGCGATGTGAGCCTAACGGGTCACCGAATTACGGATCATATCTCGCAGAGAAATACCGAGCAACATTTAATTTAGATGTAGATCAGTAAATTTAAAAATATGGACGTATAAACCGTTCTTATAATAATTGTAATGTCAAATTTTATGAAAAAGCGAGTATAGCTTACAGTATTCGGATCATTAACATTCACATCATTATTATTAGCCTAGTTTTCTTTTCAATGTAGGGATGTATTATCGCTGTCACAACGGTGTTAGTACCGTAGTATCACAATTTCTTTGTGTATTAGCCATGAAGATATAATACTGCTGGAGTTTCCACTCCTAGTAAAGGTCTTTTGTCATTTCCAAATATTGTTGACTTTCTGTAAGCAGTACGCTCTTCCAAAATATCTTGTGATATGAATTAACAAAGTTAAAATAAAAGAGAGTAATATAACTTAATGGTAGTAGCTTATTTTTATGCTTGTTAGTATTAAATATAACAATCAATTAGGTTTGTATTCGAAATTCTTTTTTTTTTATTAAGAATAACTGCTAGAGGCTTAATTGGAATTAGGTTTTCGTATTGCTAAATCTTAGTTTGGTAGAAGTAATATGTGAAGAACAAACGAGTATCTGATCTTATCACGCAAGAGCAAATATAAGAATTAAGGTTGTTAAGTAATTTATCTTTTGAGGTTATTAATATAATTCTCGAAAAGTCCTTTATATATTTACAAATACTATTTATTTTTTTAAAAAATGCAGAGTATTATTTTTTTTTAACTTTAAAAATATTACTAATAACAATCGATCTATATTGTTTTTAATTTTTTAATTAATTTATAATTGTAAAGTAAGACTCTAATGAATAATGTTTTTAATATAAGTTATTAAAAAGAAGTATCTTCATGCCCTTATTCCCGTAGAGGTAGGCAGTAGCACAACCATGGCACCCTCGACTAGCAGAAAATACTGAGTCCCACAATGTAACAGTTGGCAAGCCTATCGCCTACCGGCCACATTTCAAAAACCCAATTTTCTTTTTGTTCCGTCCCGAAAATCGAACCCGGACCTCGTGCAGTCAAGTCCAACACCTGAACCGCTAGACCACAGTGGTGAGGCAAGTTATTGAATAAATACTTATGCTTACATACCTTCATACAAATTCCCAATAGGGGTATGCAGCGAGTATCGAGTGGAAAGTTTCACGATTTCAACAGACCTGCTTCCTCCATATTCATTACATTTTCATACAAACACGCCCGAGACTCTTGATACCTCCCTTGGATAATATTATTCGAGGGATTTTTACTTGGAATGTTAACCTAGGTTAAGTTATTAGGATGATGAATTTAAAGAAATACATGTTTCCTGAGTTTTTTGAGACAAATCACTTTATACAGTTAATTATCAATGTGGACACGCAAAGCTCCACTTGTTTTTATGGTATAAGATAGCCATAAGGGGGTTCTGGCGTTATCGTGAACGAAGGTGGTCGTAATTTTTTCATTATTTATATTGTATAATTGGTTAATTTAGGTGGGAATTGGATTAATTTTGTTCAGTAAAAGTGCACAAATGAAATAATCATTAATAAATTAGTGTATCGTCTATTTCCTTGCTGCCGTCAAATCTCGCTAGATAAGCTTGAGTAACGAAGCCATCGCTTTAGTCAAGATCCTGACCTAACATGGCTATGTACATAGTGACTAATAACTGTATATTGTATAAGAATTAACTAACTTGACATTAGCAAAGTAGTCGTGAAAAACGATCGAAAGCCATTTTTATAAAAGAAGAAGAAGATACCCACAAAGTAGCTTTCCTGAACCCTCACTATGAATTTGCGGTGGTACTAACACTAGCGTCTCCGTATAAATAGTATAAAAACTTGTAACTGCGACATTACTGGGAACTAAGTGAACTAAATGTCAGTCCAAAACCGCAATAGATTTCGATGTCGACATAATATATAGGAACTCACGGTGAAGGCTCTGCTTTTAAAAGTGATCGTCGCTTATCTACATTAAAGATAAATAAATAAATATCCTTGGATAGGTTACATAAATTGAATCTAACCCTAAAGTTAGCAAATTATATGCTTGCGCCATGTGTCAATAGATGTTACTGGTGTGTCGTCAGCTTCTGACTGGTTTACATCACATAAACAGAGTCATATCTTTTAAAATTTTACTTATAAATAAGCAATAAGTTTCTCAAGATGGTTCATGGCAGAGAAACGTCTGTGACGCTGCAACGCTGCAAAGCAAACCGACGATATTAGCGGTGCGACGCCGCATCGCTCTTATGTGTTTAGGCCCTTATGGCGGTAGAAGTAGGTAATAGTAGGTATAGTAGTGGTAATAGCAGTCCGGGCGAGCTGCTGCATAGCACTTTTCACGCAGTTAAACTAAAACGTATCTGTAAAACTCCAAAAGGATTTAACTTCCTTTTCATATATTTTAACTTTGAAATCAATCTACGGCCAATTTTAATAATCTGTCTAAGATAAGAGATAGGGCTATTTATATTAGTAACCAGGCAACATTCAGTATTTTTCAATAAAGAACAGAAATATCTTAGCAACAAATCTTTATCAGGCCTATCTTTATCCGCAAATATGTTAATAAAATTGGCCGTTAATCGACCATACAAGAATTACTCTTGAATCTCGATTTCGAGCGAATCGAAAATTGAAATCGGACATGTCATTCTAATTACTCTTGAACACAATACCATCTGATTAATAATATATAGTTCAAAAAACTTCAATAAATCCAATATAACAATAAATGTGCCAAGACAAACAAATAAGCACACGGGTCTCTTGATGGTATGAGACAACCGTGGACTATAGACACCACAGATGTGACAGGTGCGTCGCTACCTTGCAGCCGGGATGTTAGGCCTATTGTGCAAATCTACCGGCTACCCTACTATCCGGACCGGAACATGGCAGAGTCATTATGGTGGCGGGAATAAGTGAGGCCGTGGATCCTTACCTTACTAAATGTCATATCCAATTCCAATTTCCAATTTCCATGAAATCGAGATTCAAGTGTATCCCTACAGTTCTTTCAGTTCTACAGTTCTATTAGTAATTTAACGATTCGATTGTGGTTGCGGTTTTTTTAAAACAGAATCGTCACCATGGTGTTAATCAAGTGACGTCACGTTAACGAGTGTTTCATTCGATATTCAAACATTTACTGAATTTGTAAAACTATAAAAGCAAAATTTTTGAAGCGTACTGAAGTACAAAGCGCATATTATGATAGTATTACTTTATAAAATATACTTGATAATAAGCAATGCAGATATCTGACTATTTAGAATACTAAAAAGTGTAACAAAGGCATTATTGGCTTTGTTTACTGTACAAGGAACTCAAAAACATAGTTTTTTCGTTTGATAAGTTTTTTTTAAGAAAAAAAGTCAAGTATATTTTCCTGATGATAAATTCGCCTGTGTTGTAGTTGAACTTGATTTCATGAGGTTCCGGGTTCAATCCCCAGGTAGGACGTCAAAAAGGAAATATAGTTGTTTTCATTTAGTGATGAAAACAATGTTGCTGAAATATGCCCCGCTTGAAGATAGATATTGTGTGTTTGGCTAGTCGAGGCCTGTTTATACCTTCACCTACCTCTTTGGGGAATAAACTTTGTTTTAAGAAAGCACCTCTACCTAGACCACCGATACTATATTGGGACTCTGGTCTTTAACTCTATACATGTCAAATTTAATTAAAATTGGTCCATCGTATCCGCTTACCCGCGGTTTAGTAGACAGATAAAGAGACTTTCCTATATATAATATTTGTATGGAAGTATGGATTGTTATCATTTCACTTAGGCACTGTTCTCTAGAACTACATAAAATTGGTAACAGTTTAGTGGTAACAGTGAAAATAGCAACATGTAAAGTATTAGTTATTATCACTCATTCAGCTCCTCTGTTTGGTTCTTATCCGTATATCGTTAAAGTTTATTAAAGTTATAGTATAAAGTTTATTCCGTATATCGTCCATATAAGAGAAGAATGTAAAAGAGAAGGCCGTTGAGGCATTCTCTCTCATCTCTTCATCTATTCTACCGCGAACCAACAACGAAGATACACATTGCTTGTGTCCATTGGGTGAACGTTTTACATTAACATTTTATGTCTTAATACTAGCTGTGCTGATTTGTGGACAAGAATGGTTGTACTAGCACAACTAAAAGAAGCAGAAGTTTGTGATCTCAGGTAAAAAACGGTCTGAAGGTTATTGAATCTTTCTTATCCCGTCATTTCCTAAGAACTGGTAGCCACTACCTACCACCCACAAACACACTACCACTACGTAATAGCCATATTTAACCAATTATACAGTTTATTTAACGAAGATACACTAAGAACATTTAAATATACACTTGAAAAACCCCACATCATCTATCATCTCTTAGGTAAAAGGCGGTCTGGATTAGTTTACTAAATCTTTCTTATTCTGTCATTTACTAAGAACTGGTAGCCACTACAAACTACCCACTACCACATTACCACTGGTAGACTTCATTGAAGACATACCAAGGACGTTTAAGTACACACTAGAAAACCCTATATCGTCTATCATTTCTTATGTAAAAAATATTTCTCTACATGTACCTATTTAAAAATTGACTTATTTTCGTGACCTTAAAAATGTCGTTAATCATAAATCCAGTTTCTTTATTCTCAAATTAAAGCAACGCTGTTGTGAACAACAAGTATCTTCACACCCATATCCCCGAAGCGGTACGCAGAGGCACAATCAGGGCAGCCACGACTAGACGAAGACACTAAGTCCCATAATGTGATAGGTGGCAAGCCTATCGCCAACCGGGCACATTTCCAATCCTGACCAACATTTTTTTTAATTAGGAAATTGGAAAAATCCAAATTTCTTTATGTTGACCGACCCGGGATTCGAACCCAGTCCCTCATGCAGTCAAGTCCAACACCCGGACCGCTAGACCACAGAGGCGAACAATAAAAAACAAAAATGTAGTAGCGGTTATGATTTTTTTTATTGTTCGTTAATTAAAATAATCATAATGTTCTCAAACTTCAGGCGTTTGTACCCCACTTTATTTAAATTGCGTGCATATCAAAATAATTACAGTAAAGAATAAATGAATGCGTTTATTATTTTTTTATTTAATTTGATGCGATCAGGTAGCGACTACAGAAGTTACAAGTGCGTTGACGATCTACACGTTTGCCGGCTACTTTATATTCCGGACCGGAACTTGAGCGAGTCATTGTAGTGGTAAATCCCTACCCGGGCAAGTTGCTATAAAGTACTCTAACACCAATGGTATTACGTAATTTTTATTTTAGCACTTGCCCTGTGCTTGGGATAAATTTTCTATAACCTAACAGTTACAGGTTCAAATCCTGTCTAGGGCGAAATTTTTTCTTTCTTTAAAATTTATAGAAAACCAATGGTATTGTTAGTACTAGCCTTTATTTTAACCAGTGCTCGCCCCTTACAAGCTGCCTGTCAGAGAATCAGATGGTTTATTCTACTCAACGGTCCTGGACCAGCACGGGAAAATAATATACATACAATTGAATCTTGTTGTAAGTGGTTATCTACGAATATATTGTTTTGATGATATTGGAAGGCAAATAAGCAGACGGATTTCTTGTTGTTTAGAAATTCACGCCGCCTAGAGACACCAAAAGTGGTAATGATGCGTTCCCAACCTGAGGCCGGGATGTTAGGCCTCGAGCAAAAGTAAGTTTACTGGCTACCTTACCCTCCGAAACAGAACACGTCAAAGCACTGACTTTATGGCGGCAGGAATAGGTAAGGCGGTGGTACCAACCCGGGCGAGTCGCTGCGAAACTCTACCACCTAGCCAGATGTCACGGTGTTAGTGACGGTAAGTCTATGCTCACCTTTTACGAGCTGCCTGGCAGGACGGCAGATGGTCTATTCTATAAAGTGGTTTGGACCAACACGGGGAAAAACATTGTTTGGGTTAAGTAATATTAAAATAATATAATTTAAGGTTAATGTCAAAGTGTGTGTGTTTTGAAATATTATTATACAATAACTGTCAATAAACAGCACTGCCCATGCAACAATGATTGAGGTACGATCAGATCGAAAATTTATTATTAAATTTTCGTACATAAATACGAATATCTCATAAAATTTGGAGAACTTCTTAATCTTTTTTTGTATCTGATAGTACATAGTGCAGTGCAGTAATAATGTCCACATACATTCTTGATATAGCATAGCAATGAAAGTATAAATGATGGTTGATGTGACAATGAATCAAAGATATATAGTTTCTGACGTGGCAACGTTTAATAATTCGATGGAGCCGGCTGCACGTATATTCCACAGAACATAATTTTTGTTTCATTTATTCTTGCTAAGGACTTCTCCACATTTCTACCTCACAACGGCAAACTCGGCAACGTGCAACTGTGCAACTGTACGGTTTTCTGGTACGGTGCGTTGCCGCCTCGTGCTAGTGCACGGTACGGCAACGTCGCCGTGGAATTAGTATTGTCATTTCACATTTTTTAACCATCTATCGCCGTCTGTGTAACAATATCATAAGCGAAATATGTACGGAGCGGTCCAAATCAATGAAACCGAAGGTAGTATCGGAATTTTACAGAGTTTCGTGATGCGTAACGTTGTCATGAAGTAATACGACGATCTAACGATACGGTAACGTAAATTTATCCGTCATGTCTATGCAACATGCTGAGCTAACGCACCGTTTCACGTTGACGCCATCGTGAAGTGGAAATGTGGAAAGACTCTAATTTTGAAGAAATCTATAATTCAGAATGTACAAATTATGGATTAGAATTAGTTTCATTATTTTTGGTCAATCCATTTATGTAATAGTAGGGGAGACCAGAGCGATTCTGGGCAGTTAATCAGTTACAGTAGTACTATTTAAATTATGCGCTTCGGCTATATTCGTCAAGCTTCGGAAATGTGAATGTATTTCGAAGATATACAGTTGTTATTACACATAATTAATTACGCTTAAATTTAGATTAGGTCAGCTAATTTAAAAATAAAAGTATAAAGTGTAAAAAGTGTAAAGCTGAGCGCATAATTTAAATAGTAGTACTGTACTTAAACGTCGTTTTACTAAAAGATAGACCAGTTTCACTCCGAAAATACCGAAAGAAGTAAAAGCTTGAATATTAACGAGGTGCATTTTTGGTGTTTTGGAAAGGTTAGAAAATAATTTTGCACGAATTGCTTTCATTATTACTTCAGAAAGAACTGTTTTAATGTGTCAAAATACAATGTTCATTTAAATTGTTTTGTTTGAAAAAAATTTTATCGTGCATTGCGTGTTGACGTCTTCACATAAACCGACAGTATGAAATGCGACGATAACATACAGTGGTTTTACTCTCGCTCCGTGTTACGAATTTTAATTTTTATACCCATCCCAAAAAGTGCAAAATTGTAGGCGGTATTGTACATTCACTTTGATTACAATTAAATAAACTATTAAAGTTTATTATTTTACCTAAACTGATTAAAATAACGCATCGAAAGAGAAATCTAAAACGCCTATTTTAGCAACTTATTTGTTTAGGTCTTAAACAAATATATCCACTCCAAAACCGATATATTTATCTTGCAGATTCATAAGTTCTTAACTAACACCCCACTACTAATAGTAGGGGAGCCCAAGAGGCAATTTTTTGCAGTAACTTAGGCGCGTCAGATTAAGTTGTGGGAGATACCCTGTAAAATGGTGAAGCACCTCCCTTATGTATCAAACCTCTATACATATAGAGGCGCGCATGCAGGGTTATTTATCTAATTTTTCTGGCTTGAAAATATGTATAGTCAAACATGTCATATTAAAGTACGGTGGGTTTGCTTGCATGCCAATAAGTTCATGTTTAAATTTTCTGATGATTTCAACAAGACGTACGGGAGTAGGAGGGTCAGAAACCCTTGAAAAACCAAGTCATATATGTTTATTGTCTGTTACGGCAAGCTGTCTGTTTGACATGTTTCTGTAATCGGAGACAGATTAGGAATATATATTATTTATAACTTATGGGTTGGTCTATGATAAAGTGACTAGAATTGTTTCTTTAGCTTCTAGACGCTCAACGCACCGCTAAAAAGAAAGACCTCACATGACCTTCTTTATTCTCCACTATTAAATCCACTAAGTCCAATGGGTCCCCAAAACGCTTGAGTTACTACACATTTAGCATCGCGGGCTCCCCTACTATAACCCCCTAATGTCATTAAGAAACGTTGTAGAAACAACGTCGTGTCGAGTTACGACGAGGTCCGCTTGCGACGGGATGGTCATAATTAAGTTTCCAATGGAGCTGAAATGTGGTTTTACTGTAAACATTGTTGGACAAACTAGCATGTCACGAGTCCTCTACTACTGGGTTTACCTACGGGGTTCGCTTGGTTTAATATGCAGAAGTCCGCAACTAGTTCACGTATGCATAATTCAATTGTGTTGCTGTTTCGTTTTAAGTGAAGTGATTATACAGGGTGTATACTAAGAGGGAGTAACTAACATAGTTTGCAATTTGATTAGTGATCTTATAACTGGTGAATACGGATAACGTTTTGTTTAGTTTATCTGTATATGTTAATATACAGATATATATATAATAATAGTTGTGTATGTTAATAATATTATTAACATACACAACTTAATATTTGTTATTTAATTTTTTGAATAATTCATGTGCAATCATAACTAACATAGTTTGCAATTTGGTTAGTCATCTTATAACTGGTGAATACGGATAACGTTTTGTTTAGTTTATCTGTATATTATTAACATAGATAACTAAATATTAGTTATTTAATTTTTTGAATAACGCATGTGCAATCATAACTAGATAGAATTGGTTTCATTTTTAATTTAATTTGCTGTTAACATGTCAGCGCTTGCCATGTGATGGAGACTAGGTTAGCCGGTAGACTTGCACACTTGTTTAGTAAAGATTATCTTTAATTTTTCTGCAAAAATAAATAAAATAACGTACACGTATGTTACAAATAGTTATGTATTTTCTATGTAAATACTCACGAGATATTATGTTCAGTAGATAAAATATAACGCATACTATTAATTGAAGTGAAACTTTTTGAAATTTAGTGTAACATTTTTTCGTTACGCGCCATCTTTTTCTTATCCCTACTACGCGTGATTCGAAGTATACTTTCTCCAGCGGAGTAGGGATTGGCAAAAACTGTATCTAATTTATTTTTTGAAAAATAACGTCACTAAGAAGTTTCACTTCTTACAAGTGTATGCCAGTACACGCACAC
Organism: Calephelis virginiensis; assembly: GCA_002245475.1. NCBI lineage: Eukaryota > Metazoa > Arthropoda > Insecta > Lepidoptera > Riodinidae > Calephelis > Calephelis virginiensis. The sequence goes on along the minus strand of NJDC01011016.1, from coordinate 34,669 downwards.
ATTTTTTACTTAGAATGAGTAACTTGTCTGGATATATTTGAAGGCTGTTTGAAAAAAACAACCAATGTACCACTGGTCAAATTTTTATTGGTTAATAAAACTTAATACAATGGAAATAATATAATAGTAACTACTTTTGATGTTTTATTTAATTTAAGTACTTAAAAGTGGTTGAAACTGTAAGTGTATTTTTTATTTTATTTTTAAGTTTTAATTTGCTTGGCAGATCATTTTCAAACTAGCCAGTGCTTCCTAAGCTTCCTAAGAAAATTTGTAAAGGTTTAGAATTTGCCTGTTTAGTATGAAATGTAATAAAATAAAGATTACTGCCATGCAAACTATATTCAACATATTAATCACCCACAAACATAACTATTATCATCTTCATCATTATCAATATCATTTTGACTAGTATTTGGGAGGACGTTTTGACATCACTCTAGATAATAGGCCCTACAACTAGGACTATTGCCTATCGTCCAGCGGTCCAGGTGTTGGACTTAACTGAATGAGGTCCCTGGTTCGATTCCCGAGTCGGGCAACAAAAAGAAAATATGGTTTTCCAATTTTCTAATAAAAAAAAATGTCACTCGAGATTTGATATGTGCCTGGTTGGCGATAGGCTTGCCACCTATCACATTGTGGGACTTAGTGTCCGACTAGTCGTGGGTGTCCTAGTTGTGCCTCTGCCTACCCTATCGGGGATATGGGCGTGATAACACTTTTTGAATTGAAAACTTATTTAGCAGCGTTGCGCACTTTTTTTGGAATAGGTAAAAACTTCTAAACTCGCATCAGATCGTCAGAACGTAAGACGGCGCATTGAGCATGCGCGAACAAGACGGCGCGGCGCCGGGCGCTTGCGCGAAATCTAAAATAAAACGTAGATTCATTGCTGTTTTTGTATTGCTTAGATATTTCCGGAGGTATAGTATTCGCAATAGATTATCAGTACGAGTGAGTGTAAAACAATCGTGATAAAACAGTTTGTGGTAGATAAAATAGATATTAGTTTAGTAAAACTCTTTCAATTTGTTTGCGACTTGTAGGTATGTCATAGTTTCTCAGTTAATAGAAACTAGCTGCTACCTGCGGCTTCGCCCGCGTTTTAACAGAAACCCGGTGTGCGATCGGGATTTAAAATAGCCTATATGTTAATCCAGGTCACAATCTATCTGTCTTCCAAATTTCAGACAAATCCGTTCAGCCATTCGAGCGTGAAAGAGTAACAAACATCCATACATACATACTTACAAACTTTCGCATTTATAATATTAATAGGATTACAGTGCAACATTGTGAAAAAGTTTAGGTATTTTCGAAAAAGTTGTAGGTTTTTTTTTACTACAAGGCCTATTAGCAAAGGCACTTAGACTAAGTAGATCTTGTTAGTTTGCAACAGGTAGGGGTAAACTTTTAAAACAAAGCTGTTTTAGTTCAATAGCTTTACCTAGATTTTTTTGTTGCGAACTGTGCACGCTGTGTAACAACCACGATAGTTCTCTTATTTACATATGGACTGTCAGTTTTATTTCAAGTATCCTTACTTTTCGAAGGGCTAGTGTAGGCCTAGCGGATTTCAAAAAATACTGAAGTAAGGAAGTTTTCATATCTATGAAATCCTCATTTTTAATTTTACAACTTTGAAGGTGCTTGGGCTTTGACGTGCCTCTCTTATTTTTAAAAACCGCCGATGTCCATGGACTTTGGTTCTTATTGTCAGATGGATTGAGGACTTTGGTCATTTTTGCGGAAACACTCTAATTTTGAACCTTTATTTCAACCGGACGTTAGCTGTTATTGCTTAAAATTTGAAGCCCAGATTATGAGAAGAAGAACAGAGAATCCATAGACCAAGAAAAACAAACTAAATAAATGTGACCATGGCTATTTTTCCAAAACACCCATCATTTAGCATTTTAAATCACGACGGAATAGGGGGTTGTTATAAGTTTAACGAGTGTAAGTGTGTGTCTATCTGTGGCATCATTATTCTTAAACGAACGGACCTGTTTTGATACGGATTTTTTGTTTGAAAGTTACCTTACGGCCAATATTAATAACTTATCTACAGATAGAGATAGCCCTTTTGAGCTTTGTTGCTAGAATGTTTTTGTTGATCATTAAAAAATAAAAGTGGTTGCTTGGTAACTGATCTAAAGTAGATTTATCTCTTATCTTAGATAGGTTATTGACATTGACCGTTAGTCGACATAGTTCCTACTACGTTACAGATGAGTTTCGTAATGTGTTTTTGACAGTTTTCGTTTCATAATTGTATCTTCTTGTAATCGGTATGAGTTCCCAAAAATCTATTGCACTTTCCTATTAAAAATCTCGAAAATCAACGAAATCCTCTCTCAGTATAAGTTTTTCCTTGCTTCAAACAAGGGCTTACAAAATATTGCCTGTTACTGAAGTGGTGCGTTTAAGGTTTGACTTTCTAAAGTTCATTATATTTGTTCAGTTTTATATTTTCTTTTAAAGCCGGCTATAAAATAAAACAAGCTATTTCGTGCAGCTTCGTGAGAGAATTTAGAAGTTATTTTAAGGAAACATTTATGCAATCAGGATCATAAAAATCTTTATTTTTAGTATGTAACAGAAAATTAAGATAAAAATTAAAAAAAAAACCCCGACACAAGAACTTAATTTCCATTTAAAGTAAAAACTTTGCTGACATTCGGTCAATCTCCTCAATTTAACATCCCGCAACTTTTAAACGGCTTAACCTATTTTCATTAAACATGTCTAAGAACAATCGCACATAAGCAACCTTTAATAAGCCACTAGTCCTGTAGGTCTACACTAGAATCCCGGTAATACGCAAATTGGAAATAGGCCTTTGCCATGTCAGGTACATTTGAATACAGTTCTACAGGATTATTACAATTTAGTTTCATAAGAATTTAACGAATACAAATAAAAAAAAAAAATTTATTAGTAACTAAATATCAATTTGCTAGTATTGTGTTCAAAAGTACCTAAAAAGACATACCTGATTCCAATTTCCAATATTAAATGAAAAAATATTTTTTCTTTCTTTTATTTCTTTTCTTTTCTTTCTTTCGCGTTTCAAGAGTAACGCTACTGGTGCTATATACTATATGCGATGATGAATAAATAATAAACACCGCTGAAAAAGCAAATATCTAAACGCATCATCTTGATTACATACATACATACAGATCTTCACGCCAAGTCCCTGACTGGGTAGGCAGAGATTCTGACAAACCTGTCTGGCTTCCTTCACATTCATTACCCTTTTCATATAAACACGCCCATTTCGAAGAATCTCGACAGCACCCTCGGATATTATCCGAGTGATCTGATCGTGGAATATCAACCTTGGTCTCCCCGGGCATTTACATCCATCCACATTCGCATTGTATATCTGCTTTGTCAATCTTAGCTGCAAAACTGTGTTTTGCCGCAATTGCAAAAAATGAAAGAGTATATTTGACAAATACTTTTCTGTTTTGACATCTACCTTAAAATGTAGTGATTATATTCTATTTGATCTACCTACTTTTAACTTTAAAGGTGTATGTTTCAAGTATTTGAAAACAAGTTTTTCGTACGTACATTAATATAAAATATGTTGTGTTTTCAAATTCCGTTCTCGTAATATATCTATTATCAGAGAAAGTTGCTTATGAACCATTGGATAATATTGTAACAATTGGTTCACTTAAACAAAGTATAATTACAATGTTTATTGTTTTTGAGAATATAACCTAAAATTTTACAAACGAGTAAAAAATCTTGTATTTTTTATTGATATCGTTTAAAAAGGAAGTGTCCGTGATACATATTTCAGTTAAAAATATTGATTGGAGTTTTTTCAGCATTATGTAATTTATGTGGCTTCCAGGGCAAACTTTATATGGAAAGTGGCCCGTATCCTTTTTTTATCACCTGCCCTCATAACGTGAGTGAAATTTATTATCATAATTTAGAAATATCACATTTATAATTTTGAGCACAAGCAAGTAAAACAAACAAACAGCACTTTCCTTTGGAGGTTAATTAACAAATTAAAAATTTAAATGGGTGGGTATTTACTGAATTCTGAGAGATTTAAGTTAAATAATTAAGGACGGGCCGGAGTATTCCGTCCGCGTTAATTTTGAGGACAAGCGGTAACAATAATATTCGGGGGCTTTGTACTCACTCGCTACAATTCTCGTGTAATGTCTAGAGACAATGTTAAGCGTACCTGTGAAGAACTCCTACACGTATTGTTCCTGAAACACCATATAATCACATTATTGTTCTGTTACAACAAATCTTAATTATTGCAATTTACGTATTATTTTCAACATCTAGCTGTCCTGACGAACTTCGTAGCACCTGCCTATGTAATTATTAAATTTAACTTTTTAATTGATTTAATATTTATTCTGCTACTTAAAATCTAAAGAATTAATATTATTTCTTATTCAAATAAATTATTTATCGTATAACCATAAAAAAATTAAGACGACTGTGTAACTAAAAACTGCCTAAAACGAATATCAACCAATAATATTCCATACGTGTTTGACGTAGCAACATGGTATTGGTTGAGAAACAAAGACAGTGGTTTCTGAAACATTTATGTAATTATTTATTATGTACTTTATTGTACACGTAATAGAGAATTGACAGCGAGAAAATACAAATACTGTACAAAAGTTAATATTATCTCTAACAAGAGATATCTTACAGCTAACCTAAGATAGAAAAAAAACAACAACAAAATCAAAAGTGATAGGTAGACAGTGTACTATATTAAGATTAAAGAGATAAAAAACTCAAATAAAATTATAAACTATACACATTTACTTAATACTAATATTGCAATAACAAAAAAAGTAAAAAAGACTGATATAAATGTTATACCTACTAATAGTTAAGTTCTAATAACAAGTTATGGGCTAGAGGAGTTAAAAAGTTTTAAACGATTTTTAAATAAGGTTAGGATTTACTATTACGAATATCAAGGGGAAGGAAGCTTCATAGCCTTATAGTATGTACTGTGAAGGAGTGGGAATACAAAATGTTAACAACGAGTGTTTATTTTTTGTAGTGAGATGGTTAATATTCAAATACATTTGCAATATCTGTAGATCATTTTTTTAAATTATTCAAATCTAACATTACATTTGTAACATTATCAAACTTCCAATAACGTTAATACCAGAAAAAATGTTATTTTTTTTTCCACCCTTTCGAAGACGGAACGAATTGCAAGTTTTCTATTAGATACGCAGATAACACAATGAAAATAAATATAGATCATCTGCCTTCCTGCCAGGCAGCTAGTAAAACGCGAGCATAGGCTTACCGTCACTAGCACCATGACATCCAACTAGGTGGTAGAGTTTCACAGCGACTCACAAGGATTGGTACCACCGCCTTACCTATTCCTGCAGCCATAAAGTCCAATGCTTGCCGTTGACGTGTTGCAGTTCGGAGGATAAGGTAGCCTATAAACTTACTTTTGCTCGAGGCCTAATATCCCGGCCTCAGGTTGGCAACGCATCATTACCACCTTAGGTGTCTCTTGGCAGCCTGAATTTCTTACCATCAAGAAATCCGTCTGCTTGTTTGCCTTTCATTATTATAAAAAAATATAGACAGGTTAAATAAATACAAGAAAAGTTTAGTACTTGTATCCACTACCCACAATTCTCAAGTAAAATACTTATCTTAAGACAACAGTAATGAGTTTGTGAAGTACTCCACGTGTTTCGCTCGTAACCCATTTATTTTATTAAAACGGGTTTATCGCTAGCAATATGTACTGAATGTAAAATTAAACGAAACTAATTAGAACAAGCCGCATAACTGATTTAATTTAACATCAAAGGTTACCAACTTGTAATTATAATTCAATTTATTTTGTTAGTCTGGAACTCCTAACAAATTTTGAATTTTACGTTGCGATTACAACACACGAACATGCACACGCACACATATTTACAAATCCACATTCTGACAGCCTGGTTGATCGATTGGTTAGCTTATACGCCTTACTCTATCGACTAACGGTGAAGCTAGGGTTCGATTTCCAATGAGGGTAGACAGACATATTTTGTGTGATGAAAATTTAGATGTTAGCATTTCTTGGTCTGGGTTTTCATTAATATTTTTCTGGTATCTTTACATGTAGTATCGTTGACCCATATCACAAGCGTTTAATTTGCTTATTTTGCGTTATGTGTCGGCGGATTCATCTATATATTAATACGTGATGCCAAAACTTTGAAACCCTTTTTACGAAAATTGCGAGGACGCAGGAGCATAAATTAGGCACATTTATAGTTTATGTGTAGGAGAAGTGCAGAACGCTAATATTTTTTAATAATAATGCTTATTAGGTACATTAAATCAATAAATAAAACGTTAACCACACTACCATGCATTTGACACACACAAACAAATATATTGATGTTGACGATAAAATGTCACAGATGGCGCACTAACTATTCAGGAAAAAAAGTAGTTGGTTTAAAAAAATAAAGATGGCGTTCTTATCAACATGATGTTAAAATTTGGATATTAAAATGGTCGAATTTCGACTAACGGGCGACCACTAGCTTACATTAATATACAATAATAATTGAAATGTGAAATTGCAAAAAAATATTCCAATTTTAAAATAAATGTATTACTTATAAAATGTAACTCAAAACTACTGAAACTTGGATTTAAAAAATATTTAAATTTTACCACCTCGGAATCATGACCTACATCTTTAACAAAGAACTATGAAAACCTATTCAGTACTACCTGTTGCCCGCGTGGTCAATGGTCCTACAGGAACCTTTTTTTTTTCTGGTAAAAAAAATTATCCTATGTGTTAATTTAAGTTACCCTCTACGTGTGTGCCAAATTTCATGAAAGCAGTTTTTCGTGAAGGAGTAACAAACAAACATACAAACGTTCGCATTTATAATATTAATAGGATAAGATGAGATTGGCTGACTAATCGTGTAATATATAAAAAAAATTGCAGGCGGATTTTTAGCCTCCTTTGTTTTTGAATCGGTTAATAATAATAGGGTACCACAGTACACATAAGAAACAGTATGAAAACTAAGTTATTTGTATGTCCCTAGGTCGAGGGGTACGGACGCGGACGGTATCCCACGATCCTATTAAAAATATTTATTCCTGAGTTGATACCGGCTATAACGCATCTTTTTAGACTCTGATACTGCCTAAGACTGCTTCAGTGCTACTGTTCCCTAAAAAAGGAACGCTCTGATTATTCTAAAACCAAAATATTAATACGTAAAGCAAACACTTTAGACCCCTTTTTACGAAAATTGCGCTGACGGAGGAGTATGAAATTTAGCGCATTTACAGTTTATGTGTAGAGGAAGTGCAAAACGCTAATGTTTTTCAATAATAATGCTTGGTATATTAAATCAATAAATGAAACATTACCCAAACTACCATGCATTTGACACACACAAACAAGTATATCGATGATAAAGATATAAGGTCACAGATGGCGCACTATAAAGTTTGGAAACAAAGTAGTTGGTCTTGAGAAATGAAGATGGCGTTCTTATCAACAAGATATTTAAATTTATTTTGGTCGAATTTCGACCAATGGGCAACCACTAGTATAAAGAATAATGTCTTCGATTTGAACTAATTTGCTTGTTCACCGCTAAGAAAATAACCTTCGTCATATCTTATCTTTCGAGAGCACTTGTCTGGCAGCAGCACTGAAATTCTTGGAGTTGTTGTATCGAATGACGTAAAATTTTGTTTATCATCTGGAAGTGAGAGCCAATTTAACTTCTAAAATGCGTGGTCTACCAGTCGTGCCCTGTTACCACTTTTAGGCAGGGGCTCCCCAGTATCAGCTTCTTCCTTTTGACCGCAACCAGCGTAGGGAGACTCGAATTATCGGCGACCAAAGTATTTCGAATCAGCTCGACTCTTTGCGCAAATATGTTGGCTCCCATGGCGTTTTCTATCGCATCTGTCATGAGGCCTGCTCTGAAGAGTTGTTCGACTAAAGGTATTCATTCAAATGAATCGTGCCAGAATTCTGAATTCACCCTTATCATCTTGATACATGGCGTTTATCTACTGTACGTTTTTATAGACAATTCTTTTCCTCGCAATATAATTTTGTGAAATCTACAACCGGCAGTAGTATTATGTAAGTACTACGACTTGAAGATATTTAAAAAAATAGCTTGCTCAGTTTTAAAACGACGGCAACACAACTGTGGGACCACTAACATTACATTTTATGTTCGTGTTGCAACTTTTTTGATAAAAAATAAATAGTTGTCTTCTTGCACTCCATTGAAGCCGTTGAGATTAACAAATATACATCAATGATTGAAGTAATAGGGTTGTCATGTTATTGTTCTATCGATAGAACCTCAAAACCTACGTATACTACAAATAATGTAAGTAGGTATTCTCATGGCACTGGTTAATCCCAGAAAAATACGAATATCCTCGTGGTATTTTAAAAAGATGGCGGAAACAACAATGTGACTACACGTCATGACGCGACACTCACTGCTACAGAAGTGCGAAGTAGGGATGAAACGATACGAGTTAATCCAAGTAGGTACTCGATACTTTACTCCGACAGCAAGTACATTTTAGTACCCATACTTTGAAATGAAGTATTGAGTAGGTATCGGTTAAAAGTACTCGTATCAGTAATCTTTATGATTTACGGAAATAAAAATAATGGATGTTTATCTTTTAACATTGATAAAAAACATTTATCGTAAATTGAGGTTTCTGAACGCATCCGAGACTTAATTTTGTGTAGTTAGTAGCCTTGGCAGTTGACAAGCTTGTTTGTCTATGCCCGAAAAAAATTTAATCGGAAGACATTTACAAATGTTGATTTTGTTGAGTAGCACCACGAAAACGGACTTTTTTCACAAATTATTTTGAAGGAGACGTGTTGCGTTAGCGCTTACCCACGACACTCATGATCGGGAGTAACTCAAAAATTATTATTTAATGGTAGAATATTATTAGTACTTTTCAATAAATAATACCAATACTTGTTACGGTTTTCACTCAAAATTTTCCAAAAACGATACGATACTAGTAAGTATCGATACTTTGTGATCGATACCGACTACGTTTTGGTACTTGACGACCGATACCACTATCGAGTATAAGTATCGATACCTCAGTGGTATCGTTTCATCCCTATTGCGAAGACCACTTAAGGGGTCTCGTCAGTGTGGATGTTTACGTGAGTGTGCCATTTTTAAACGTTAGTAGCTAGTTTCTCTACTATCTATATTTGTATTGTGATTTGACGCAATATTTGTGGTAGAGCGTAAAAGAAATTTCGTTAAAAAGTTATGTCACAAGTTATGTGAGTACCTATGTTAGTTTGGATATTTGTTACTCTTTCACGCTCAAATGGCGAAACGGATTTGTCTGAAATTTGGAACATAGATAGATTATGACCTGAAAGTTACCGTAAGCTCTTAATAGTATATTATTTCAGTAATACTAATTGTCATTGAAGGAAGACAACCTCATAATGTATAAAATAAAGCTGCTTTTATACGTGGACGTTTAGCAACACGGCAATAATACTGCTTCAAAAGTTCATAGTAGGGATTAACATATAGGCATTAAATACCGAAAAACGCAGCCGAAGCCAAAGGCAGCAGCTAGTAAAATATAAAACCGCTATAAAATGGTCTATTTTGCATAAGTCCGGACTACTACGAGTTTAAGCTTTTTTCGTACTTTACGGTTTCCTTGGTTACTGTAAAATAAAATTCATTTTATGTTCACGATAGCTATTCCTCTGCAGTTTATTTATAACTCTGATATCTTGAGATTTGCTATAAATTCAATACGTTCTTGAAGCCAAGTGGTTGCCTGCGGTATATCGTGTTTTCTTTTAGAGTGTTTATTTCTTATTCAAGTTTTTGAAAAAATGGGACGGCATTTGTTTGGGTTACCCATACTGCAGAACTTTTATGATATCGTTTTGTCAGTTTCTATATGTTGGGAAAATAACTAAGGCAGTTTTTGTTAACAAGTGATATTATTTTCTTCCTTAAGGTAGTATTCCAACTATCGAATACCTTTGTCGAATTTCGATGTCCAACATTTGATTAAATTTCTTTGACATAGGGTCGTTGCGCCTGATCGTGTCCACTTAGTGGAGTTTGCAGGTTTGAGGTGAAATACAAAAATGTTCTGGATCTAGTTTTGAATGAACTAATATTGTAACCCATCCGTAGTATAGTCTATTTTAGGATGAAGCTAAGTTTTAGCCAAAATGTCTAGTGATTATTTTTTAATAAATAAAATAACCGAAATAAGGCGATTTACCCAGTTCGCGTCCACAATTTCCAGATCGCGTCCACCCATGGACCAGTTTGCGTCCACCAACTTCTGAAGGGGTTAAGGGGAGATTTTATTAAGAAATTTGAAAGAAACATTGGGTTTCAACTATTACTGTATAAAATACATATGTTCACGCCTAGTTCCTTGCTGGATTGGCAGAGAATATCGAGTACCAAGTGTTACTAGCTCCCTCACAATAATTACTTTTTTCATACAATAAAAATCTGGTCGTGGAGATTGTGGTGAGAAGAGTTGGCCGTGGGTTAAAATTGACCATGGAAAGTCAACTTAGGTCTTCTCAGGTAACTAAATACATCTATCCACTTTCGCAATATATGTCTGTACTGGCAATCTTTCATCTGCCATTCTCACAACATGAATGAACCAACGGAACAAGCCCTTACTCATTATTGTACCAACACTTTTTAATCCCACTCTTTCTCGGATCGCATTGCTTCGAATGATGTCAATCAAACTATCTACCCCTGCTAAAAGCACTACCTGGACAAACAAACTCATTTGTTTAGTCCAGCACTACTACGTCTACTAAAACTCTTGAATACCTACATCTCTTTCATATGCTATTTTGGTTTCATTTCGTATTAAAATGTAGATTCGCCTTTTTCTTTCCAATCAACATTCATTAGTTCATTACTGTTTGCAGATCAGATGATTTGGAGCCCAAAATTACATCATTGATTGTTTATATCAGACAGGTCACCACTAGGTCATATAATTTTTCTGTTTTTATTCAAAATATCTTAATTCTAGGATATAGATACTTAAAAATATTTAGTAGATTTGGTTGGATGAGTAAATTTCAAATATTGTAGTAAGTAAATTTTCTTTTATAGATTTCACATTAAGCACGTCCATTTCACAAACATTTTTAGTTTCCTTTAATTTTTTTCCTAACGATTATTACCTATCGTGTTCCCTCTTTCATTCTTGAAATGCTCTTTGTCTTTATTATTTTTTAATGAAAACATCGTCATCCGGGATAGAACATGTGCCCGGTTGGCAATAGGTTTGTCACCTATCGCATTGTGGAACTAAGTATCTTGGGCTAATCGTGCGTGCCCTAGGTGCACCTTTGTCAACTTCTTTGTGGTTTACGAGGCTGAATATACTTTCATAATTGTCTTTATGTATTTAAAAATTATCATACAGCTGCTTGTGTGTTGAGTGGAAGAATGCAGAAAAAGTTCAATGCGCTTGTTCCCTTCCGGAGCGGTGGTGAGTACTAGTCCCGATGGGATGATACAATGCACTCTACCGACTACCACCTATCTATAACTGTCTGATTAAATTTAAAAAATAGTTACGTAAGATTTAGTATTGAAATAAACAAGTGGACGCAAACTGGTTTATAGTAAAATCCGTCCATCCAGTTAGCGTCCCGGTAAATTTCGACATCTATATCTTTTTCTATTACCATAATTAAGTGGACGCAAATTGGCTATTTAAATAAGCGTAATAATAATGGTAAAAATAAAATAAAACCCCATCCTTATGATATATTTCTTTACATTAAAATAAAGGATCAAGTTAGAAATGGAAAGATGAATTTGCGTCCACCTGGACGCAAACTGGCTAATTCGTAATATTGGTATACCAGTTCGCGTCCGCCTCATTTTAACTCTAGAAAATGAAATAATCAATCAAAATCATCAATATTTTTATTATTTTAATCATTTTCAGGCCTTGGAACAAATACAATCTTTAATTAAACTTAAAATATTGAAAAATTACGTATG
>NJDC01011016.1:0-17886 GCA_002245475.1 Calephelis virginiensis | reverse complement strand
TTGCCACCTATCACATTGTGGGACTTAGTGTCTTCGGCTAGTCGTGGGTGCCTTGATTGTACCTCTGCCTACCTCTTCGGGGATATGGGCGTGAAGATACTTTTTTTTTGTTCATAGCGTTTGTGAAGTTTAATGAAAGTTTAATTTAGCACGATTTGAGTTAGTGTGCTGCGTAGATATTTCTTATTGGAATGTTACTTTTTCATGATACATATCTTCACGCCAACTCCCTTGGCCCACGTGTCACGTGTTGTGACCCAGGTCACGTGTCCTGTCGTAAGTTTAGAAGTATTTACGCATTTCAACAAAAGTGTGCAACGCCGGTAGAGAAGTTTTCTTTTAAAAAAATCAAATTTTATAATTCTTACAACATATTATATAGCTAATATTGAATTAGCTTTTTATAGAGTACATTATATTTGCCGAAACGTCAATTATGGGTGACTAATTCGAACTCTTCTTGCTAACGGAGCCTCATTTTTTCTTTAGTTGTATTTATTCGTATCGTGTGGTTTGGCCCTCGACACTCTCACCCGGTAAGGGAGTTGGCGTGAAAATATGTATCATGAAAAAGTAATATTCCAATAAGAAATATCTACGCAGCACACTAACTCAAAGCGTGCTAAGTTAAACATTCATTAAACTTCACAAACGCTATGAACAAACTCTCGGTTAAACAGTCTACATTACTTTGTCATTTGCTCGGCAAACATTTGAAGTGCACTCTAGAACCCATCAACAAAATAATTGGATTCTCTAATTTACAGCTATTTTATCGTTCATTTACTTACTTTGTTGTTCAATCCTTTGACCGTTTAATCTAAATATTATAGTGTCAGAACGAAATGAGTCTATCACTGTAACGGTGCTATTCTATTCAGAACTAATGAATGAATGAAACATTCGGTAAATTGGATTGCATATTTTAATTTTAATACCTGAAGTTCATTTCAAATTAATGTAAGAACGAAGCACTTATATAACAAAAGGACGGGGGCTTTAAGAAGATCAATGATGATAAAAGCAAGGAAAAGGATGATAGGAAGAAATAATCTTAATAAAAAGAATATATTAATACGCGATGCCAAAAGTTCGGACCCCTTTTTACGAAAATTGTGCCGACGCAGGGGCATAAAATTTGGCACACTTATAGTTTATGTGTAGGAAAAGTGCAGAACGCTAATATTTTTCAATAATAATGCTTATAAAGTACCATGCATTTGACACACACAAACAAATATATTGATACTAAAAAGTTTGGAAACGTAGTAGTTGGTCTTGAGAAATGAAGATAACGTTCTTATCAAGAAGATATTAAAATTTATTATGGTCGAATTTCGACCAATGGGCGACCACTAGTACAAAAGAAATGTGTAAAAATAAAAATGTACTCGATACGTTTATCTCATCCCATTTTAAGTTAAAGTGGTATAAGTGGTATTTTAAATAAAGTTGCCAAAAGGCCACAGGCCATCTGTGCCCTTTTGGCAACTTTATTTGTGCCTCCGTCCATTCATTGACAATCCGATTTAAATGGTAGGCCCTTTAGAAAAGAAAAGGAAGAGTGCGAGAAGATAAGAGGAGTCTATACCCAAAAGTGAGTTTAGACTATGTAAAAAGATTGTATGGATGATAATTGGCATCAACTCTAAGTACCAAAGATGCTACGAAAAATTAAATTTGCTCATACAAAAATTGAGTGAACTAATTGTTGGCAGACTTTTTAGTTTTTAGTCACCGACTAGTTTGATTTTTTTGGTCTGGATTAATTTTATTTTATATGTCAAACTTAGATTTCGCTTTTATACAAACTGTACAAAATATAAATAATACATATTCAAATAAACAAATTATAGTAATATAGTGAAGAACGTATGTCTTGATCTGAAAGTGCCAGACATGAAATCGTCGGGAAGACCAAAGAATAAACATGCTAAGCATGGCTATTATCTTCAAAGGATATGCAAGCAGCTAATCTGTGACAAATGATACTCAAGATTAGCTAGTGTTGGAAGAGGATTAAGAAGGCTGGCCTTGGCTTTGACAGAGATTAATAGTAACCAGATAAAATATACAGATATTGGTTGCTTCTCCATTTTTAAATGTTAAAAAAAGACAATTTAGCAATTTGCTTCTCTAAATTCCTAACCCTTGTTGCAAAAAATACCTTAACAATATTTGGTCTATTTTTGCCACGTCTGTTTTCCGTTCCAGTAACTTTAATTAAGTCCCTTACAAAGGTAGGTACAAGTTTCCTAAACTAAGTAAGTAATTTGTTGTATAAGTTTAATTACATATATATCAAGCAACAACAAACTCTTGAATCTCGAATTATGAATGTTGAAAATTGGTAACGGATAAGTATTTTTAGGTACTCTGGGCTAAAATACTGGCAAATTATTAATATTTATTATTATTTATATAACAAACAATAAAATGTTTTGTCACAGAAGTTGAATTTTTTTGGAACTAAATGTTAATAATCGGCGAGTAATGTGTTCAAAAGTAACTAAAATGACAAATCCGATTTCAATTTCCAATTGGAATGAAATCTAGCTTCAAGAGTAGCCCTTCAGAACGGCCACGATCAGCTGAAGAAACCAAGTACTTCAACATGATAAGTGGCAAATCTATCCCCAACCGGACACTGATCTCATCCCAGCTAACATTTGGCTGACCCAGGATCGAGCCCCGGACATCATAAAGTGAAGTCGATCACCAGACCACTACATCATACAGGTGATTTCAAGTTTAGTGAATCCGCCTCTGTGGCTTAGTGGTCCGGTTTAGGCGTGGACTACATTAAGTCTCGAGTTTGATTTCTGGGTTGGACTACTAAAATATGTTTTTTGATTTTTTTAATGAAACAGTGTTGACCAAGATTGGATACCCGGTTGACGATAAGTTAACCGCCTACCCTATTAAAGAACTAAGTATGTTTGACTAATCGTGGATACTCTCGTTTTGCCCATACCTACCTCTTCAGCGATACGGGCATGAAGATATATATTGACTTAGTATTTCCGACGCCTTGTGGTTTCTGCACACAATAATTATTCACGTTATATTTTCTATTTTGACGGATTAGCAAATATTTGGGTGAAAGTTCGAAAAAACATTATCAACAGATTTTATTATTTTTAATAAAAATCGTTTTAAAATCGAACATTTAGCCGAAACGTAATTATCTTATTTATTTAATATTTCAAACGTCAGCGTATTTTTGTATATTTTTTAAGAATGTACATTAATTAAAATGGCTGATTAAAAAACTGCTAGAAAGACAGCCTACTGTTCTTATTTCGAAACAAATTAACAGAGACTCTTGGAAATTGTATCCATTTATACTTAAGTTAGTTTTGATTTTGAATTTGAAATAAAACTAATTAATAGTAAGCGAAGCGACTACATTTTTGTTTCAAAAATGAAAATGTTTACACGAAAAACAGTACCATGTATAAATAGTACTATAAATAAAAAAGGCAAGTCCTAAACTAATTTACCCTTTAACTAAATTAACAAATTGAAAAAAATGTATACGAAAAAAATATTTAGTCTTAAATCTACTATAAAAATAACACTTTTGTTGTTAAGAGCAATTATTACAAAACTATTGTCATTATTAAGAAAATCATTTAATCTTCAAATACTTTTCACTTCTCAATATCATTTAAAATTATAAGTAGAAAATTTATGCACTGTTAAGTATACCTCAAAAAATATATGTCGGATTTTGATAAAACTAATATGGGAATACATCGGAATCATGACCTATCTTTCAAAGAAAGAATATCGCCAAACAAACATACAAAAAACACAGTCGAATGTTCCCCGTGTTGGTCCGAGCTCCTTTTGCAGAATAGAGCATCTGCTTTTCTGCCAAGCAGCTCGTGAAAGGCGAGCATATGATACGGTCAATAGCACCGTGACATCTGACAAGGTAGGATTAGTACCATCGCCTTTCCTATTCCTGCCGCCATAACGTCATGACGTGTTCCGGTTTGGAGGGTAAGGTAGCCGATAAACTTACTTTTGCTCGAGGCCTGACATCCTGGATTGAGGTTGGTAACGCAGCATTACTACCTTTGGTGTCTCTAGGCGGCGTGAATTTCTTACCATCAGGAAATCTGTCTGCTTGTTTGCCTTCCAATATCAAAAAAAATCCTCCTGTTTTTGAGTCTGTTAAAAATAAATGACAATTACTTTGACACACCAACTGCTGTGGATGTCAACTGATATTGTTCAGATTAACCAATTCCAATACATAGAACTTTCTGTTTATCCTGTTGGTAAACTAAACAACATATTAATTATGTTTTCAGAAAAGTTTTGATCGAAAGGGTTATGGTGGACGGCGCAGTCTCTGGGGAAAGCTAAAGTGGAAACAATTTGTTTTGTCTAACACGGTTTCTGCAATTTTTTTATGTAAACTGTCCTCTATGGTTATACCACCAAAATAGATATGAAATTGTAATTTGGACGTAGTTAAGCAGAAAGGACCCAATCCACGTGTTTTGAGATAATTGACTCTTTGAAGTTTACAAATTATACATAATAATATGCACTGGCCATATATCTGGGTTGGTAATAAATGATTATATAAATGTCATAGCTTTGTTTATCTGTATCCTACAGAAACTGAAAGAAAGTATAAAGCTTTACAACGTCTTCAGTAGGTAAAACTCAATTTTGTTGTTTGTGTGAGTTGGATCTTTTCTGCTTAAATACGTTTATAAATATCTTCACGCCCACGTCCCCGAAGAGGTAAGCAGAGGTACAACCAAGGCACCCACGACTAGTCGAAGATACTAAGTCCCACAATGTGATAGGTGGCAAGCCTAGCGCCAACCGGGCACATTTCCAATCCCGACCAACATTTTTTTTGTTAATTAGAAAATTGGAAAAATCCAATTTTCTTTATGTTGGGCGACCTGGGATTCGAACCCGAACAAGTCCAACACCCGGACCGCTAGACCACAGAGGCGACTTAAATACGTTTATTTATACTAAAAGTCTGTGCAGAAATATGTAGATACGTAAAGATAATAATTATAACGAACTTTACAACCCGTACGAATTATCTGTACACCTCGCGCTGTGACGTCATTTGTCATTTTCATTTTTCATTCAATTATAATTTCCTAACACCCAGACCCGGAAATGTAGACATCTAAATGTTCATCACACAAATGCCTACCCCGTCAGGAATCGAACCGGAGCCTCGTAGTAGGTCGGTGTCGTTAGACGTGTACGCTAGTCACTCGACCAACGAGGGGGTTAAAAATACTTAAATAGATACCACAATAAATACTCGGACTCGAAATTTCGGAATGATTGATGAAAAGATTTAAAAGTGCCGGAATTGGAAATTGAACCCAAACTTCAAGGTTGGTGTGTGGAGTTGAACGCGTACACTAGTCCCTCGGCCAACGAGGTCGAGGTCAGGCAGTAATTAATGTAATATTAATTGTTAGATTAAACAATATACTATTGAATTGAAAGTCGCCTTGGCGCAGCTTTCAAAAATATTAAAATTGCAAATATTGTTACTTGCTAAGATGCAACTTGATGAGTGAGATGCCACTTCAAGTAACTTGCATTTAGTCACATAATAAGACAAAGCAAACATAGAAATGAAGTCATTTTTTTACAGAATGTTTGTGTACATTCTGTAAATTCAGGATTAGTATTTCATACAAAAAACACTTGATCAAATTACAGTAGCAGTAGCAGTAGCAGTAGCAGAAACAGTAGCAATATCAGCAGCAGTAGCAGGAGCAGCAGCAGCAGCAGCAGCAGTAGTAGTAGTAGTATTATATATTTAAAGATAGAATAAAACTTACAGTATATCCTAAGCGAGTCAAGAATCTCACTTCTCTTAATTATAAATAAATTATTCTAACTGTCACACACTATCTACCCGGCAGTTTATAAGACGCGAGAGAAGGTTAAAATGTAGGTAATTATAGGCATGAAACCTGGTGGTAGGGTGCTGGGCAGCGCCTTGTCCCCGGGCAATCCCCGGATCACTGCCTCAACTGTTTCTGCTGCCATACTGACTCCGTTGTATTCCGTTCTGGAGAGTAGGATGGCCAGCATACTTGCATAGGACTTCCATCCCGCCCTCAGGACAGCGTCAAGCCTGTAGTATTTATGGTGTCTCTAGGCCACGGTTTTCTCTTACCACAAGGATACCTTGTGTTTTTTTGCTGACCTCCCACATAAAAAAATCTACCAAACAATCTAAAATTAACTTTCAAAGTTCTGTTTAATATCTGTCTATTTTAGGTAGGTTATATAAGTAAGCCTAAAAGTAACTTTCAAAGTTTCAGACTTATATGACTGTTATATTTCAAAGAGTATGTAAGCCTAAAATTACCTTTCAAAAAGTTCCATATATGTATGACTCTTATATTTTAAAGAGTATGTAAGCCTAAAATTAACTTTTAAAGTTCCATAACTTTTATATTTTAAAGAGCATGTAAGGTTAAAAATTAACTTTAAAATTTCCATATCAGCATGACTCTTATATTTAAAAGAGCATGTAAGCCTAAATTTTCTAAGTTGAATATCTGTATAATTCTCATCTTTAAAAGAGCCTTCAAGTCTTAAGTTAACTTTCAAATTTCCATATCTGTACGACTGCAAGCCTTAAATTAACTTTCAAAGTTCCATATACGTATGACTCTTTTATTTAAAAGAGCATGTAAGCCTTAAATTTACTTTAAAAGTTCCATGTCTGTGTAACTAATAGTAATACAAGATTTAAAAGAGCACGTAACCATAAAATTATTTTTTAAAGTTCTATACCTATATGACTCTTATATTTAAAAGAATATGTAAGTCTGAAATTAACTTTCAAATTTGCACATCTCTATGACTCACATATTCAAAAGAGCATATAAAACTAAATAACTGTCAAAGTTCCATATCTGTATGCCATTTATACTTACGTACTTTAAATTAAATTTTATTGTTCACTTTGACCATTACTTTTTCTTTTCTCAATTATTCTTTTTAACAAGATAGATTACAATACATTCCGTATCAAACACCTTAAATCCTTTACACCATTGTAAGTAATCCATATGTAGCTTTAAAGGAAATACCCTATTAACCCTGCGAATGTCCTTTAAAAGCATACAACCAAATTGTGGTGAGCCCCAAGTGTCGTTATAAACGACTATCATCCAAAAGGACCCGAATGTTGTTCTTATCCCTTTTGCGTAGACATTTCTATACATACTTTCGCCTGTTTCGGGAAGATAAAGGCTCAGGAGGCATTAAACCGGCTTATTGTGAATTTTCTGAGAAATTTGCATAATTCTTATATCTGTACTAATATGATACGTTAAGTTTTTTATATTCTAAGCTTTGCTAGTTTAATGGTACTATTTAGTTTTAAAATGCGTAATTAATTTTGTGTTATTGAATAGTAAAAACATTTCGTTTGATACTAGCTGTTGCCCGCAGCGGTGCCCGCGTGGTTAATGGTCCCGAAGGAACATTTTGTCGGGATATAAATTATCCTACGTGTTAATCTAAGTTGCTCTCTATGTGTGTGCCAAATTTAATGAAAATCGGTTAAACAGTTTTTGCTTCAAGGAGTAACAAACAAAGGAACATACAAACTTTCGCATTTATAATATTAATAGGATATAAAAAGAAATTGATAGTCGTAATATTAAGCGCAGTAAAAGTGTAAAACTGCAAAAACCGACTCCAACTATTCCACATCGTGATTTAATAATTCTCAATAAACTAGTGAGATGTTGATAAAATATGGGACTACCTCGGAATCATCACCTATCTTTCTAAAAAGAAACTGTCAAAATAAGTTGACTAATGGCCGAGTAATCGTGTAACAAACATACACAAAAAAAGAAACAGTCGAATTGAGAACCTCCTCCTTTTTTCGAGTCGGTTAAAAACAGTTATTTTAATGCTTAAAAAGGCATCTCCCAGCTTAATACAGTCGTCAATTTTGAATATAGATCGTTAAATAATGTTTATCAAGAAAGGCTTACGGCCATATTCAAAGACGTCAATTATATTTTAATCAGTTGACATTTTCTATTTGAAATTGTGACTTAATGATAGATTTAATGTTAATTAATGTCTGATTGCGACCGTGATATCAAGAAAATTTAGAATTAGTGAAAGTTAAGTCTTATTTAATTCTGTTCATAACCACAGCGGTTGGAGCTGCTAAATGTCACCTTTTAGAGATCAAAAGGGCCCAAAGAGCAATTCTGAAGGTTGCTGCTTTTCTTCCATACAGACATCCTACCACTGAGTTTTATGGTTTCTGGAACGTGCTCTCTGTTAGGAAAATCTTTATTCTTATTGTCATACAAAGAAAACATTCCGAATTGAAATTTGAACCCCATTTTAATGCTGACAAAAGACGTAGAGGTACGGTGTGTTCACTCGAAGCTTTTAACACTAAACTACCGTTTAAAAACTATTCTTTTTTAGGAAATTTCTTGTATAATAAAATAAATTATAAACTTAACGTCTACTCAATGACGAAATCAAAATGCAAATTTACGCTTATTAATTGGCTGAGAACTTTAGATTACGAAAATACCAAACTGCTAATGAAGACAACATTATAATTATGCACACACAGACACTCACACACGCACACACACACACACACACACACACACACACAAACAGTCGCATGCACGTACACATACGTACACTGAAGCATAGCACATATAAATGTCTAGTTTGTAATTTCAATTAAATTTGTTTTACTTTTATTATTTTGATATTATATAGCGTCAATTTCCGTACCGTTTTGGATTGATGGGAGCCTGGTGACCTGTTATTCAAGTACTTGTACTTAACATAGTCACCAGACTCTCACAAAACCTGGTTTTTAATCCGTATATTCAAAATATTAGCAAAAGTGTACTTAATTTAAGAAACAGCTTTTGTGAAGAGCAATAAATAAATATATTATAATTATTATTATATGTCAGAAATATTAGGGAAAGTTGATAGGTCAGTATGCTTGTAATAAAATTTGTTTACTACTAATTATATTAACTAGTACCAAATGTAGTTTTTTCCCTCTTAAACCTTCCCTCACTTCTACCAAAACACCCAAAACCAACATAAGCCAAATCAGTCTTGCCATTTTCGAGTTTTATCGAAGCTAACGAACAGGAATTGATTTTTATACATAAGATTATAAGAGTTTTATTTGTCTACAACAGCAGATATAAGTAAATATACGAGTATATTGTCTGACAGTTAACTTTAATCTATCATTAGGTAATAACTGCACACAAAAACGTCAATTAACATTTAATCTATCATAAAGCCACAGTTTTGTGTAGAAATTTCCCCCGTGTTGGTCCGGGCTCCTTTGTAGAATAGACCATCTGTCTTCCTTGTCAGGCAGCTTGTAAAAGGCGAGCATAGGCTCACCGTCACTAACAACCGTGACATCTGACTAGGTGGCAGAGTTTAGCAGCGACTCGTCTGGATTGGTACCACCGCCTTACCTTACCTTACCTTACCACCTGCCGCCATAACGTCATGACCTGTTCCGGTTCGGAGGGTAAAGTAGCCGGTAAACTTACTTTTGCTCGAGGCCAAACATTCCGGCCTTAGGTTGGCAACGCACCATTACCACCTTTGGTGTCTCTAGGCGGCGTGAATTTCTTAACATCAGGAAATACGTCTGCTTGTTTGCCTTCCTATATCATAAAAAAAATCCGTCTGCTTGTTTGCCTTCTAATATCAATAAAAAAAAGGAAATGTCTACTTAATGAATGATACAAGGATAATTGACTTCTCTCTGAATACGGCTGCAAGTCACAATATTGTACAAAAAGTGTCAACTCAATGACATGAATAAAAATGCGAACATCTATCTCTTTCCTCTCTTCTCATAATTGTCCTCTTGCGTATTATAGACTATCCGACTTCCTGTCAAGCAGTTAGTAAGAGGCGGGCAAAGGTTATATGGGTCATCACCCACTAGACCACTCCTGTTAGGGTACAGTGCTGCAACTTACCCGGGTAGGGATCCACCATTTTTGACGCTTTAATCACAGAATCGTATTCCTGTCTGTAAGACGGCACCTTTTTATTATGATGTTGGAAAGCAAACAAGCATACGGATTTCTAGTTGCCAAACTGAAGCCGGGATATTAGGCCTCGAACTAAAGTAAATGTACCGGTTACCTTATCCTTCGAACCGGAACACATCAACGGCAAGTACTGATGTTATGGCGTCAGGTATAGATATGGCGGTGGCACCAATCTGGGCGAGTCGCTGCGAAACTCTACCACCTAGTTAGATGTCACGGTGTTAGTGACGCTAAGCCTATGATCGCCTTTTACACGCTGCTTGGTAGAAAGTTAGATGGACTACTCTGAAAATGAGCCCGGACCAACACGGCAAAAACAAGCCAA
Organism: Calephelis virginiensis; assembly: GCA_002245475.1. Classification (NCBI taxonomy): domain Eukaryota; kingdom Metazoa; phylum Arthropoda; class Insecta; order Lepidoptera; family Riodinidae; genus Calephelis; species Calephelis virginiensis. The sequence continues at coordinate 7,452 of NJDC01011016.1, read as the reverse complement.
ACAGCCAAAGCCCACGCTTATCTCTTACCATGTGTGAGAGTAGTGTGCTTGTTCGCTACCTTATGAAATAAAAAAGTCCTCTTTTACATTATAACTAGACTTTCGTTGTGAGAGAATCCAAAGTTCTATTTTGCGGGACCTGATTTACATAAACCGATAGTCGTTTCCACAAATCGCAAACTCATTGTATGGCCACAGCAAACACTCACGAGCCTCGTTTCCTTCCTTTCACAGGGGAACTCCATTTACTACAAATAATTTATTTTGTTGTTTTTCATTTATCACACTTATCGCCCCTATGTCTCTTACTAACGACATTTTGCCATTTTATTTATAAGAATGGAATTAAATATTTCAAAGCAGTAATAGAATCCTTAGTACCTTAAATGGTAAACATCATCCAAGTAAAACAAACATTACGGATTTAAATCATGTTGGTGAAAGTTATGACAGATTAGTGAAAACCACGAAAGTGTTTTTCAAATCAAATGTCACAATATGTAAAGAAAAAAGTAAATCTAATCGGGTTCTATATATTGCCTCTGTAGTCTAATGATCCGGCGTCGGACTTGACTTCTCGAGGTCCCGGGTTTGTTCCCTGGGTCAGGCAACAAAAAACATTGAAAACGAAAATTTTCCATTTGTACGGTGCCCGGTTGGCGATAGGTTTGCCACCTATCATATTACGGGACTTAGTGTCTTCAGCTAGTAATGGATGACTTGGTTGTGCCTCTGCCTGCCTGTTCGAGAATCTGGACCTGATGATATATTAGTATTTAATTAAAAAACATGATGCAAATAAAAATGCCTCAATGTTATACAACTTTTTTTTTAAATCCCTTGTATCACATTTTAAGCTGCCAGAATAATTAAGCTTAATATGTTCATAAGCTACTACAAGGTCTACCAGTGTCTCCCCGGATTAGACATAATCAGTGTGTTTAGCGTCACTGATAAATTTGAGATAAAGACTTTCATTTTTTAAAAAGGTTTTTTGTTGCATATGGTGTATACCTGTTTAGATTGGAAAATAAATTATGTTTAAATTGGAAATGTTTGTGATGATTAAGTTACAATGTCTCACAAGCTTGATACGGCACATAAAGGCGACATGTCATAAAAACCATTTATTAAAACTAGTGATCAATGAACTTTGGGACAATTACAGACTAGATTTTTTTTAATACTCCCCGTTTGACATCTACAACTTTTTGAAAGCTTTTATTGTTTGTTTTTTTTTTGCCAAATTGTTTAATATTCTTTAGAAACTTCCAAATTTTCATACGTTTTTATAACGACAAGTTCCATATTCGTAGAAACTAACTCATTTTTTTATTTTGGGAGGCGAAAAAGTAGACGGATTTCGTGAACCGGATGTGGTAGGACTGGATGTAAGGCATCGAGCAAAAATAAGTTTACCGGCTACTTTATCCTCCGAACCGGAACACGCCAACTGCAAGCACTCACGTTATGGTTGTAGAAATAGATAAGGCGGGCATGTTGCTGCGAAATTCTACCACTTAGTACAATGTCACGGTGCTAGTGACGGTAAGCCTATACTCACCTTTCATGAGCTGCCCGGTGGGATGGCAGATGATCTATTTTAACACGGGGTCATGCCTTGTTTGTTTTAAAGTTCAATTCCTAAAAAATAATAGGACTGTACCTTAATCAATGGCAATGAAGTTCAAATTTTTAATCTTTCCTCTCTCTTAGGTCAATATGTTCAGGACAGGTCGTTTTACGTATCTAATCTACCTACCATTATATGTATTTAAACTATATTTTTAAAATAAATCCAGTAAAAAAAAGAGAAAAAAACATTTACATTTAAATGTGGTGTTCTTTTTTATTTAACTTGTTATCTAGTTTATAAATTAATACATACACACATACATACATACATATATATCTTCACGCCAAGTCCCTTACGGGGTAGGCAGAGAGTGTCGAGTGTCAGACCTCACGATCCTGACAAACCTGTCTTGCTTCCTTCACATTCATAACCCTTTTCATACAAACACGCCGGTTTCGGAGACTCTTGACACCACCCTTGGATAATATCCGATTGATCTGATCGTGAAATGTCAGCCTTGGTCTCCCCGGGTACCTACATCCATGCACATTCGCATTGTATATCTGCTTTGTCAATCTTTCATCTGTCATTCTTTCCGCATGACCGAACCAGCGGAGCATGCCCTTTCGCATTTTAACACCAACACTTTCTTTCAATCCCACTCTTTCTCGGATCTCACTGTTACGAGTGCGGTCAGTGAGCGTTACACCACAGATTTTCCGTAGTGCTCTCATTTCGACCGCGTTTATCCTACTTTCATGCTCTTTCTGACATACCCAACTCTCGCTTCCATAAAGTAACGTTGGAATAAGCACAGAATTATGCAAAGCGAGTCTAGTTTTTTGACTCAATACCTCGCTTCGGAATAGCTTACCCAACGCTCCATTCACACTTTTCCCTGCACTCACTCTCCTCTCTACATCCGCGGTGTACCTTCCATCCCTGCTAAAAGCACAACCAAGATATACAATTTCAATCACTTGTTCCAGCACTACATCATCAACCAAAAATAATTATTGCAAATTGCGATTTGTATTGGTAAATTAAACAAATTATATCGTTTTAAATAGGGTGTAGTTAATTTGAACAAAATTGTTACATTTATTATACTTATGGTACGAACTATTATGAAGATCGCACATTGTTCATAAGTGTGATGTACTGTAGCTGCTACGAGCCTACAGGCTACAGCTACGAAGAGGCGTAGCACGTCCTCGACAGAATATGTGTTTGAAATGTTTCGGGGCTATTTCTCATATACCAGTGAAAAGCCCTCGTTTCAATTATTGTTTAGTAAGTTATAGTTAGCATTTCATTATCCGTGTATAGTTATCCTTGTTAGTCGAGTGGCTAGTGTACACGCCTAACTACACCGACTAACCGCAAGGTTCGGGTTCGATTCCCGACGAGGGCAGGCATTTGTGTGATGAACATTTAGATGTCTGCATTTCCGGGTCTGGGTGTTTATTAAATTTATTCTGGTTATCTATTTAAGTATTTCTATGTATTGGTATCGTTGGCTAACACCCATAACACAAGCATATAATTTGCTTACTTTGGGGTTAAATTCAATTTGTGTAACGTGTCCAGAGATATTTATTTATTTATGACACCTGGTTACATCTAAAGCACCAACTAAATTTTAAGAAACGTTTCGGAATCTATAACACTTTCGGTCTATGAAAAAACTAAAAATTAAAAAAAAAACAGTTTAAAATTTTTATCCGACGTAAAATAGAAGATGCATGATTATAACATAAACTAAGCATAAAACTGGTTCCCACCGACGGCAGTCGAATTCGAAGGCTGGTGCGGCCATGGCTTGTACTAGGCGCGACATATTATGACGAGTGAAGCATTTTTGGAGACTGCTTAAAACAATGAATATTCATAAAAGTGGAGATTAAAATTTGCAATGATATTTAAAATGCATAGCCGTTTAGGCCTATACCTCTTTCTAATAAAATTTGGCCAGTCCTTTTAGTTGTCCTGTATATAACACCAATAAATATTTAAAATATAATTAATGAATAAATGTACAGCTACATTGTATTTCATTTAGTCATCACAAAAGTAGCAAAACCGGTTATATAAATTACTAGTTTTTCTGGTGAACTTCGTTTCACCCTTTCAATTTTAAGAAAAAAAAAAAATCCTAGTTTCCTAGCAGTAGAACAGAAAAATAACGTATTATATGTCCGTCTTATGGAGATATTTTAAGCTACTATCCCGTCAATTTTCAGCACAATCACTTCAGCCGTTCTTGATTTCTAAATAGTGTAACTAACACAACTTCATTTAACGTATATAGATAAGGAAACAGTTATTAGGGATTTTGCTCCACACTTTTAAACGTAAGCTGACTATCACGATACACGCTCGTATCCTTGAATAGGTAGGCAGAGGTGCAACTAGGACACTTACGACTATCAGGAGACTAAGTCACACAAAGTGATAGGTGCCAAACCTTTCCCCAACCATAAACATTTTCGATATCTTGCAACTTTGTTTTAGTATTAAATAGTAACATATGTAAATAAATAAATAAATTTCCCTGGATAAGTTATACAAATTGAGTCTAAGCCCAAACTAAGTAAATTACGTGTTTGTCTATAGACGTAGAAATACTTAAATAGATATCAGAATAAATTTAGTAGAATCTATACTTGCTATCGTCGGCACTTGGTGGACTTCCATTTTATATACACGTTTAGTGTAGTTTACAAAAGTAAGTTTAGTTGTAGTTAGCTAGAAAGTAACAGAAAGTGTTAAATAAAGTATGTTGTGGATAAGTACAAGTGATGTTGTGGATAAGTACAAGTGTTAACTACAAAAAAAACGTTTGTATAAATTTAGTAAATAACCAGACCCGAAAATGCCTACATCGGGAAATCCAAGCCTCGCGGTTAGTCGGTAGAGTTATATGTGTAAGCTAGCCCGTCAACCAAAGAGGCGATCAATTATATACAAATAAGTATTATTAAACATAAATTTGTGTGCAAATATATAATATATAGAAAAGTTAGTTAACTAAGTTTGGTAGATATCATGAAATCTTATTTCGAATTGCAAATATATAATATATAGAAAAGTTAGTTAACTAAGTTTGGTAGATATCATGAAATTTCGTAATATTTATTTTAGTATTCAATATGCATATTATTTCTCATGCTTTCAGAAATAAATTTTATCTAAAATATCGACAATCGACGATTATGATTTACGTATTAAAATAATGCTGGAGTAAAGCAAGAGGATTTTCCTCGTGTTGGTCCGGGTTAATTTGCAGAATAAACCATCTGCCTACCTGCCAGGCAGCTCGTAAGAGGTGAGCATAGGCTTACTTACCGTGACATCTTACTTAGTGGTAGAGTCTCGCAGCGACTCACCCGGATTGGTACCACCGCCTTACCTATTCCTGCCACCATAACGTCACGACGTGTTCCAATTCGGAGGATAAAGTAGCCGGTAAACAGCCTGACATCCCAGCCTCAGGTTGGCAACGCACCATTTCCACCTTTGGTGTCTCTAGGCGACGTGAATTTCTTATCATCTGGAAATCCGCCTGCTTGTTTGCCTCAATATGCCTTCACAAAAAAATACTAATGTTGTAAATTGTTATAGAAAATAACAGGTAGTGGAATATATTAACCAGAAATTTCACTGCAAGTAGTTAGACCTAACACTAGTTAAACTTCCATTCCGGTCGTCGGAAACCCAATTAGCGATATCATCCGGTTTTAGAGAGTAACAAGGATACTCAAAGTACGATGGTAGTGCTTAACAGTGTTACCAAACTGCGGATTGCAGTTTATAATTATTTCTGATGGTGATCCCTAACAATAAGCGATAGTCTTTCTTAATTGTAAGGGATTCCAGTTTAAAATTATTTCTGATAGCGATTACAAATAATTAAGTGACAGTCTTACTCAAAAGTTAGGGATTGTAGATGATAAATATTTGTGCAGTTTACATATTACGAGTATTACAGACCGTGGTCCTTAACAATAAGCAAAAATCTCACTTAGTTGTCAGGGATATTGCAGTTGATAATTAGTTTTGATAATTATTCCAAATAATAAAGTGATAGTCTCACTAAATGGTGTAAAGGAATTTATCCTATCCTATTAATATTATAAATGTTTGTATGTTTAATCGTCTGTTTGTTACTTTTTCATGCAAAAACTACTGAACCGATTTTCATGAAATTAGACACATAAATAGCGATTAGCGGGTAAATTAAATTAAAACATGTATGTATATACATATACACATGTGGTCTAAGATCCGAAGTTAGTTTGACCTACACCGAGCTGATAATAGGATGAAACCGGTTTTGTAGCAAATTGAGCAAATTAGGAAATATGTTAAAAATGGGTTGCCTAAAAACAACCTGGACCGAAAATTTTTAATTATAAAAAAAAAAGTTTTTAACATTTTCATTTTTTTTCAGGCAACCCTATATATCCCTATATAAATGTATAACCCTATATAAATTGTAAAAATTATAATGAAACTGCACCTATTTTGATATATTTTTTTTTCCTATTATCAGATCCCGTGAAAGTAACTAGCATCGACAATTATCTGTTTATAACTGGCAATCCAGATAAACAACAGGCAACCCAAATTCTGCAACTTCGTCTTATTCCTACTTTAAGTCGGGATAATATCTTAATATTGCACAAATTAATGAATAAAAAACATTTTAAAAAATAAAATAAAAATATCCAGGATTTTTCCAGGCAACCCACTTTTAATATATTTTCTGATATACCAAATTTGCTATAAAACCGGTTTCATCCTATTATCAGCTCGGTGTAGGTCGACCTAACTTCGGATCTCCGACTATAGTTTTTATCCCAAAACAAAGTTTACGTGGGACCACGCGGGCCTTTGCCCGGGCTACAGCTAGTATTATATAAACGAAACATATTTTTACTTTGTTAACGTAAACGAGTCAGGGTAAATCGCTTATTTTTTGTATGTGATTAGACCATTAATAAGCAGATGGATCTCCTGATGGTAAGATACACCTGTGGTCTATATATCGAGGACCCATTAGTGTCGTCGCAGCGACATTGCAGCAGCACATTCCATATAATATCTAATCTACAACTTTCGTTGCAACGCCGCGCAACGCACGGATAGATGTTGTAGGTGCATCACTGTTTTGTAGTCTATCAAGAATAATGTGATACCAGTTAAAAACCAGCTATAAATCTATATAACCAACGCTAACCTTTTACAAGGCGCCTAGCATGAAGCGTATTTTTCTTAAGCTACCTGAAACAAAGGTTTATTATTTTATGTAGAAGCTGCAGCAGCAGAATAAGTCGAAGAAGTTTTTTCTTTTGTTCTTAAATATTAACCATTGAAGAGTTTTAAATTCAATAAATTTCAGTCACATTTCGTTAAAAGTAAAATACCCGTTTCTTAGTTCCGGTATCTTGATTTTATTACTGATGCTGTCGTCGATTCTACATCGCTGACTTTATACGAAGGAACTCTCGATAGCGACAAAGATTTTCAATTTTTCTCCACGATTCTACTGTTCAAACGCTTACTTTTATTTCATTTTGAATAAGAATATTTTAATAGTTGTAAAAATGTTCTTAAGGTTGATAAAATATTCTGGAAAGTTATAAATTTGATGTTTCTCGTAGATTTCAAGATAATTTTAAAATTCAGCTTTGTAAGACAAATTAATAATCATAAACATTTTAAAATAACATATTATGTTTAATATGTGTAGGGTTGAACAGCCAGTACACTTTCACAATTAGCCTAGCACCCAGACCACAGGACTATTACATATCAATAAATAGTATCTTGGGTGTATTGGCAGCGGTTGTTTCTTACCATCGAAATCTTAA
>NJDC01011011.1:2988-23155 GCA_002245475.1 Calephelis virginiensis | reverse complement strand
CCAATGGACTGGCAGGGATCGCGACGTGCACGCTTCTGGCCAATGACCCCCAATGGCGATTAAAGATGACCTGTAATAATACTGGGCAGCTTATTGTAGAAATGTATACATTGACTGAAAAAGGATTAACTAGTTTTACTTTTAATTTATTTACTCATGAACGTATTGAAAACTCAAGGTTAAAATATTTATTTCTTTGATTTTTTCTTGGATAGTATCCCTTACGTTAAAATGATAAATAGCTCTAATAGCTCTTAATTTTAATACAAATATTGTACTTGTATCTGCAGGATTTCCCCAAAGAAGAATCCCATAAGACATTAAACTATGAAAGTACTAAAATACTATGAGCCGTTTCAACATTAATTAATGTTCTTATTTTTTTAACTGCAAACGCTGCTGAACTAAGTCTATTTGGCAGTTTTTTAATATGAGGGCTCCATTGTATTTTATTGAATCAGGCGTTACTTTGCGGAAATCCATTATAAAAGATGTAAAATAAGCCTTTATTTTGCTAATTCCGCGTAAGCAGTGTAACCGTTGTGGCCCCATTGTAATTTGTCATCAATTGTTACACCTAAAAACACAGTGGGTTCAACCAAATCAAGATTCGATCCATTCAGGGGGGCTACCATAAGCTTTGACAAAACAGTCTTGAAAAAAGGAAAGTTTTACGTCTGCTATAAAACATCAATACTTTAGATCGTACCATGAGCTTTTAAATCAGTCTCGTTTTATTACCGCAATGAGCGAATGATTTTTGTAAATTTTGTCTATTACCTGCTACATTCTTTTTTTATTCTTCTTCTTCTTTCTTATTAATATGGCTCCCAATTGTTTTTCACAATATAATTAGCCAGTTACATGTATAAAACTTACTTAATTAAGCCCCCTTTCGACAGACTAAGATTCCTTAGTTAGTTATTAGAATCTATTAGTTTTTCGCCTCTGTGGTTTAGCGGTCCGGGTGTTGGACTTGACTGCATGAGGTCCCGGGTTCGAATCCCGTGTCGGCCAACAAAAAGAAAATTGGATTTTTCCAATTTTCTAATAAAAAAAAATGTTGGTCGGGATTGGAAATGTGCCCGGTTGGCGATAGGCTTGCCACCTATTACATTGTGGGACTTAGTGTCTTCGGCTAGTCGTGGGTGCCTTGTTTGTACCTCTGCCTACCTCTTCGGGGATATGGGCGTGAAGATACTTTTTTTTAATTTGTTTTTATTCGATATGCATTTTTCTAGCTAGACATTTAAGTCATCATATAGAGTCATACGAAGGTCTTAGATGAAGCGGTGGCACCCTTATTGAGCTTTGTTATGGATGCTGTCGCTATAACAACAATAAGAAAATATGCGATAGAACAATTTCTTTACAATTTTTTTATGATATAGGAAGGCAAACAAGCAGACGTATTTCCTGATGGTAAGAAATTCAGGCCGCCTAGATACACCAAAGGTGTTAATCAGTTTGGCGCAACTTTGATATAAAAAAATAAGTCTGCTATGTTTTTTATTCACCTAAATCATGTGACACTAGTTGGCTTAAATCTGAATGCCTTAAGGGTTACTTTCAAATTAAACGGGTTATACTTATCTGTCAAGTTTCTTGTGTCACTTAAGTTAAACTTCGTACAAAATTCGGGTTTGCTATGTATCTATGGAAGTCCCGTCTCTTATTACGTAGTATTTATATACTCTTTGGTGGTAATGGTGCGTTGCCAACCTGAGATCGGGATGTTAGGTCTCGAGCAAAAGTAAGTTTACCGGTTACCTTACCCTCCGAACCGGAACATGTCATGATGTTATGGCGGCAGGAAGCGGTAAAGCGGTGGTACCAATCCGGTCGAGTTGTTGCGAAACTCTACGGTGTTAGTGACGGTAAGCCTATGCTCGTCTTTTACAAGCTGCCTGGCAAGGAAGGCAGACATTGCCAACCCGAGATAGGGATGTTAGGCCTCGAGCAAAAGTAAGTTTACCGGTTACCTTACCCTCCGAACCGGAACACGTCATGATGTTATGGCGGCAGGAAGCGGTAAGGCGGTGGTACCAATCCGGTCGAGTTGTTGCGAAACTCTACGGTGTTAGTGACGGTAAGCCTATGCTCGCCTTTTACGAGCTGCCTGGCAAGGAAGGCAGATGGTCTATTCTGCAAAGGGGCCCGGACTAACACGGGTAATCACTTATTGTATCACTTATTTCTGAATTTGAGCTGAAAAAATAATTGTGCACGAAAATAGAAACCATAAAAAAATTTGTAAATTGTGAAGAACTGCATAGATAAGTTGTTAAATAATAAAATCATTTCTATCTATCAAATTTAATAAAAATGATTTTTTTTCCTAGACTACGTTCTACTACTACTAATCTGAGCTACTCGTATGAAGAAAATGACGATGTAAACAAATAATCTAAGGTTTTTTCATGTCAGCGTCCTTCATATGGAAAACTAGCCTGCACCAAATTGTTATTGTCAATTTTTAAATATTAATGTTTTCAGATATTAATTGATTGATAGTCTAACCCTACATTTATCAACGAAAATCAAATCATAATATTTTTTTTGTTTTATTTTCTATTTTTTTTAATGGAAATTTGTCAAACAATATTAAATCCGCTAGCAAATATTAACTTTCTTAGGATCGTTAATTATGACATAAAAACATTACTGCTAGCTGTCACTGTCAACAGAATGAATGATACGTCACAAAACTGCCATCTAACAGTATTTTAAAACTATTCTAGAACAAGGTTGTTTAGAGGTTGTTTTAAGGACTTATGGTAGGCTCCCAGTTGTACATTGGAATCTAATAGCCTTACATTGGGCATTGAAAATCTAATATATAGTAGGTACCTATATAAAAGATATATAAAAAATAATAAAATAATATTTAACTATCGCTATCGCGGTCCAGTGTTAAATTTTACTTCATGAAGTCTCTGTTTTGATCTCCAAGTTGGGTAACTAAAAGAAAATGTGTTTTTTCAATTTTCTATAAAAAAAAGAAGATGCTCATAATTGGGTTTAGCGATGCCCGTTTGGCGATAGGCTTGTCACCTATCATATTTTGTCGTCGGCCAGTCGTTAACCTCTCGCGGATACGGGGGTGAAGAAGGCTTTTTAATATCACTTAATATTTGCGTTTTTTAAAATACGTTATATCTCGCAAACTGCAATCTCAAATCTAGTCTAAAACAATTTCTAAGACTTTGAAAAAAGTATATTCACGCCCATATCCCCGAAGAGGTAGGCAGAGGTACAACCAAGGCACCCACGACTAGCTGAAGACACTAAATCCCACAATGTGATAGGTGGCAAGCCTATCGCCAACCGGGCACATTTCCCATCCCGACCAACATTTTTCTTTTAATTAGAAAATTGGATTTTTCCAATTTTCTTTATGTTTGCAGACCCGGGATTCGAACCCAGGACCTCATGCAGACAACTCCAACACCCGGACCGCTAGACCACAGAGACGATTTTTGACTTTGAAGTTTCAGTTAATGTCATTTTAAGAGATATTTGCTTTCCAGTTTTTTTACATACATACATACATACATATCTTCACGCCAAGTCCCTTACAGTGTAGGCAGAGAGTATAGAGCGCCAGACCTCACGATCCTGACAAACCAGTCTTGCTTCCTTCGCATTCATAACCCATTTCATACAAACACGCCGGTTTCGGAGACTCTTGACACCACCCTCGGATATTATCCGATTGATCTGATCGTGAAATGTCAGCCTTGGTCTCCCCGGGTACCTACATCCATCCACATTTGCATTGTATATCTGCTTTGTCAATCTTTCATCTGTCATTCTTTCCACATGACCGAACCAGCGGAGCATGCCCTTTCGCATTTTAACACCAACACTTTCTTTCAATCCCACTCTTTCTCGGATTTCACTGTTACGAATGCGGTCAGCGAGCGTTACACCACAGATTTTCCGTAGTGCTCTCATTTCGACCGCATTTATCCTACTTTCATGCTCTTTCTGACATACCCAACTCTCGCTTCCATACAATAACTAGTTTTTTTTGTATAAAAATCGCCAAACGGTTCACAGAATTAATTTATTAGTCATCTACTAAGCTTGAAATATGCTCAATACTTTGAAAGTAAAAGGCTGTGTTAAGTGAACATGTCGATTTTATAAAGTTTTTTTTTCCATTTCCCTCCCTTGTCACTCAAAATTATAGTAACCTCCTTTTAACCCTGTCAGTTTACATTAAAATAAGCTCAAAAAAGTAACAAAATCGATCGAAACGTTTAGAAGAAGTTCGATATATGATCGACCTTGACATACAAATTGTCCATTCATAGATAGAAGAAAAACGATACCGTAAACATGATATGATTTTAAATAGCTCTAAAACCTAATTCATAAAAGTACGTAAAGATTGTCTGAAATGTCTGGTTTTTCGTATAACCGTGAATTGTCTGCTTACTTATCTTAAAGTATCTTCACGCCCATATCCCCGAAGAGGTAGGCAGAGGTACAACCAAGGCACATCCAAGGCACCCACGACTAGCCGAAGACACTAAGTCCCACAATGTGATAGGTGGCAAGCCTATCGCAAACCGGGCACATTTCCAATCCCGACCAACATTTTTTTTTTAATTTACTTATCTTAAAATGATGTAAAAATATCACACGTTTACGTTTTCGTTGAGACGGTCTTTTTTTCGGCTATAACTTTGTCATTCTTCTTTTACTGCTACCAAACCATATACAAAGCTAGAATTTACTATCACATTTTTGAAGTGAAAACTTTTTTAGCGGCGTTACGCAATTTTTTTGGAATGGGTTAAAACTTCTAAACTCGCTTCAGATCGTAAGACGGCACAGGACGCATGCGCGAATAAGAGGGCGCGAGATCTAAAATAAAACGTAGATTCATTGCTGTTTTTGTATTGCTTAGATATTTCCGAAGAGTATAGTAGAATATACCTACCATTACATTCTCACAAGACAACATGACAAAAGATACGAATAATATCAACGGACAGTGCTATATTTGTTCCATCTTGAAAATAAGCTTTATGTGTTGACGAGCAATGTTCGTTATACAGATAATATGACGACGCTCCTAGCCGTCACGTAGTCTTACTTTAGCGAGATTTTGTCAAGCCAATTGCAGGCTATTGATATGAAAATAATATTTGTGCATAAATGATAGTACTTGCATACTGATACTTAAAGCAATTCGTGCAAAATTATTCCTTAACCATTCCAAAATATCACAAATGCACAACGTTAATATTCAAGTTTTCACTACTGCCGGCACTCCCGGAGTGCAACCCGTCTTTTTGTTTCAATATTAATAATAGCACAATAAAGTGCTAACAATTTTGCCAAAACTAAAAAAACTAACTTAGTTTCTATATGTAAATCATTTATGTACACAAAAGTTTTTTTTATGTTATAGGAAGGCAAACAAGCAGACGGATTTCCTGATGGTAAGAAATTCACGCCGTCTAGAGACACCAAAGATGGTAATGGTGCGTTGCCAACCTGAGGTCCGGATGTTAGGCCTCGTTTTTCTGGGATCCCGTCTTCAAATCCAAATTTTGTGGCAATGGAACCACATGGAAAGCATGTTGTTTCAAATGCAATAAGAATTATTAAAATCGGTTCAGAAATGACGGAGACATAGCTTAACATACATACATAAAAAATAAAGGAAAGAAAATCTTTTTATTTTTTATAAAAGCTAAAAACAACGACTTCATTTCTACGTTATCGAGGTAGTGCCTACTTTAGAAACGATAGCAATTATCACGAAAATCGACACTCATTAATATATTAGTACTTTTAGGAAGTCGAGTATATTTCCATGGTTTCACAGATACTTATTATGCATACCCAATATTTTTTATTTTCAGGAAAACTACAAAAAGTGATTTTAATTTCATTAAATGTTATCTGGAAAGTAATAAATGGCATACATACTTATAATGTATCTAATTCAATTAGTTTCTAAACCATATTTGCAAAACTTATCAACAAGTAGCCTTGAAATAATATGTACCTCAAGAATATTAATATCCAATTGTAATTGGCAAATGAATTAACTCACAAACATACAGGCATCTCTTTCTGGCTGGCAGCTCGTAAGAGGCGAGCACAGATGAAAATATAGGCCATCACCAAGACCCCGTGTTGGTCCGGGCTCCTTTGTAGAATAGACCATCTGCCTTCCTTGCCAGGCAGCTCGTAAAAGGCGAGCATAGGCTTATCATCACTAACACCGTGATATTTACTAGGTGGTAGAGTTTCGCAGCGACTCAACCGGATTGGTACCACCGCCTTACCTATTCCTGCCGTCATAACTTCATGACTTGTTCCGGTTCGGAGGGTAAGGTAGCCGGTAAACTTACTTTTGCTTGAGGCCTAACATCCAGGTTGGCAACGCACCATTACCATCTTTGGTGTCTCTAGGCGGCGTGAATTTCTTACCATCAGGAAATCCGTCTGCTTGTTTGCCTTCCTATAACATAAAAAAAACCACTTGTGGTATAGTGTTCTGCAGCAACTTGCCCGGGTAGGGATCCCTCGCCCTACCTATTCCTACCGTAATAACTACTTTGTCATGTTCCGGCTCAGAGGGTAGGGTAGCCGGTACACTTGCATAATAGTCCTAAAATCGGCGATGCACCTGTAACATCTATAGTGTCTTTAGTTACGGTTATCACTTATCATAAGGAGAGCCTGGTGCTTGTTCGCTGACGTCTCACATAAAAAAAAAATACAGTCAATTTGAAAAGTCTTTGTGACTTCGGTTAACAATGTTGAGTACTAATGGAAAATAACTTTCCGCCCCGCCCCGGCTTCGCACGGATATAAAATATACATATAAACCTTCCTCTTTAATCAATTTATCTAAAAAGAAACCGCATCAAAATCCGTTAGATATAAGCACACAAAGGGACATAGGAAGCGACTTTGTTTTGCACTAACTAGTGATAATTAAAAACGATTGGCAAATACTCGTAGTATTCGATAAGCGAGTAATTTTCTTCATTATACCTAATTATGGATGCTGTTATTTACATTTTTACATATATCAGTGTCTTAGAGCTCAGGATTTTGGTTTGAGTTATAACCTCTATGAAGTGACTGAGGGCTAAAAAAACATCTTTTTAGCAAATTCAACCTTTCAGATAAATGTCTTAAAGCAGAGGAGACGGCAATTACGTCATCTGCGACTTCCCCTCGTATATTTAGGCAAAAAGTAAGCATCTGGAGGGCATTGAATAAACCCCCAAGATCATAAGCCCATTAATCCTAAGAGCATTATACAGTTCCTAGACTGTCTTACAGCACTAATTTAAGCTTAAAAAGTAAGAGTTGTGATTACAATAGATCTAGTTACGTCGCGGTAATCCTCGGTGTAGCTGTAGCCGAACTCTTAAATGTAATAATAACCAAAAACCCCAAAGTAAGCAAATTACAGATATTATGTTTGTAATACGATAGCTAATAGAAATACTAAAATAGAAAGAGTGGGATTGAAAGAAAGTGTTGGTGTTAAAATGCGAAAGGGCATGCTCCGCTGGTTCAGTCATGTGGAAAGAATGACAGATGAAAGATTGACAAAGCAGATATACAATGCGAATGTGGATGGATGTAGGTACCCGGGGAGACCAAGGCTGACATTTCACGATCAGATCAATCGGATATTATCCGAGGGTGGTGTCAAGAGTCTCCGAAACCGGCGTGTTTGTATGAAAAGGGTTATGAATGTGAAGGAAGCAAGACAGGTTTGTCAGGATCGTGAGGTCTGGCACTCGATACTCTCTGCCTACCCCGTAAGGGACTTGGCGTGAAGATATGTCCCGGAAATACAGACATCTACAAGTTCATCACTCAAATATCTGCCCCCGTTTATTATCATACCCTAGCCTTTTGGTTACTCGGTGGCGTTAGGCGAGTACCCCTCCACCAATAAGGCGGTCAAATGTATAATTAGAGTAAATTATAATATTGCCTAATCATAATTTAAACATATTTTAGCTACTAGGTAGACGATTGACACAATTTTCGTATCATTTCATTACAAGCGTTTTATATTATTATTCATGTTAAGTCATCTGGCACAATGTATACTGATATCTAAACAGTTTCTTATCTCGATATACTACAGACAGAGTTAAGGTGGGTACAGACATTTGTAAAGCCTTAACATTTTTATCGGGTACTTCTCCATAAATTAGTAGAATTAGGAGACATAATTTGGATATAGTACTACTATTTAAATTATGTGCTTCGGCTTTACACTTTTTACTCTTTTTACACTTTGTACTTTTATTTTAAATTGTCTAACCTAATCTAAATTTAACCGAAATGATTAATTATGTGTTATAACAACTCTATATAGATATCTGCTTTTCTCTTTCTTTAGGTTTTGGCCTTCACGTTAGTATTTAGCCATTAGTCAAGTAGTAGTTTGCATCAAATTTTATTTCAATTTCAATTAATTTTAATTAGTCATTAGTCATAAGTCGTCAGTAAGTCATGTCAGGCTCTTGGGTAAAACGGTGGCCTTTTTACACAAGCTCATGTAATGAGTTTTGGCGGCAATGAGGAAATATACGATAAGCTAATTTCTCCTTGATTATTTCATTTGTGCACTTTCACTGAACAAAATTGTACAAAATGGAACCAAAACTGAATAATTTCATTCAATGTAAACACGAAATTCAATAATTATGAAAGGGCTTCAAACGTCTTTTCTCTCTATGGCGCCAAAACTCTACTCACTGGTCATGTCTATAGATATCTTTAATATACATTCGGATTTCCGAAGCTTGACGAATATAGCAGAATCGCATAATTTAAATAGTACTACTGTACTTTTTTTTTGTTCGACAGCAAGGAAACTACGAAACACAATATTTTTATTTTCCTATTAGAAATGAACAGGTGGAACGAAGTTCGCTAGAACAGCTAAAAAATGAGCAATTATATTATATTAAATATTACACTAAAAATTGCTCATTATTTTTCTTTACTAAAGCATACTCATTATTCAAAACCTAAGTATTGTTCATTTATTTTCTGATGTTTATTTTTAGCAACTCTAAAAATATAAGAAAGTGATATGGTTGCCACTTATCATAATGCATACGAGGCAACCATATCGTCCATGTACCAAAGATGTTACTGGTGGTTAGGTCACATGTCCAAGCCTACCGAATCGCCTCATCAAACAAAGTCGCTATAACATTAGCAAAAACAGCGGCGATGTGGGTAATAGAGGTTCTAGATGGTTGTAAAAGTTGGTTGTAAACATTGTTTTGCATCTGTCGGGAACGTAAATTTTATACATATCACTACATACTATAAAACCTTGTATGCTTAAGTCTTTAAAACTACGCTACTAACTACTTATTTTGATGCGGTTTTTTATAGATAAAGTGATTGAAGAGGAATGTTTATATGTACATTTCAAAACCGTGCGGAGCCGGGGCGGGACACTAGTTTTATAATAAATGGAAGATATAAGCAAAGTTTTCTCCAAGGTTATCTTTTCTGGATAGCGTGTTTGCAACAGTTTATAAAGTTTTTGAGAGTGGAAAATATTTTTTTTGCATTTTCTATGATATACTCGTAATATACTTAGTTGCGTGTAAAAATGATAATGTCCTTGTTTTCGAAATATTTAGATGAAATTCGAGACACATGCTTTGGTAGGGAGTTGCCTATATAGATACAAAATAACAGGCTTCTTGAATAAACCTCTTTCAAATATTTTTAATTTCTTGATTACTTTAAAGTTACAATGAATTGAAATTTTGACTGAATAAAATTAACGTGTATCCAACGTAACTGATTTTAACGAATTTTGCTAGAATTAAAGTTTGCCTTTCCTTCAAGTAATAAATACTTCATCAATGTTGACTATGATGACAATTCGCACTCGATGAGCTGGGATAAGGATGCCACCGCATTATTTAAGATCCTGATTTAACTTACTATGACGACTTATGACTATTTTTAGAGAAACTGAAGACATGAAAAACAACCAACAAGAAAATTGTACAAACGTAAATAATAAGCAAATTATATGCCTGTAATATGGGGGCTACTTAAAAATATAGAAATATGTAATTTATCCTGAAATCATCACGGTGTTAGTGACAATCTGACTAGCGTCTCTTGCGAGGTATTTGGTGGGAAAACAATCAACCCATATTTTTATTAGGAGTAAAAGAACACAGGACGGAAGTAATTTTCTCCGTGTTGCCCCGAGTCCTCTAAGTAGAATAGAACATCTGCCTCTACTAGGCTTTTCGTAAGAGGACCACTGCAGGTAGGAGGTAGTATGCATAAACTGCAGTGACTTCTATGGTGTCTACAAGCCACGGTTGTGTCTTACCACCAGGAGAGCCGTGTGCTTGTTCGCTAACCTCTAACATAACAAAAAAAACGTGGAATAAATCACGCTATCACATATCCTGTCCGCAATCTAAGCTGAACCTCTACAATGGTCATGTATGCTCTATGGTCGGCTAAGTAAAGCCTGTTAAGAATATATAGCAAACTCTCACTCAATAATTCGGTTAAATGAAAGATAGCTACACTTTGAATACAACCTTGAAATTATTTAGATAGTATTTAAATTCAATAGTTAATTTTCAAACCTACTTTTTAATCGACTCGGAAATGTGCTGGTTCTCAATTCGACTGCATGCGTCATTTTTTTACGCGATTATTCGGCCAATAACGAGAAAACCAGCCAATTTTGATGATTAATTTTTAAAAAGTTAGGTCATTCCGAAGTGTATACAGTAGTTTCATTGTAATCTGATTAGTGGTTATGAGCAGCAGGATGATGGTACAATTTATGTGGGACCATCTCGAGATCATTAGCTATATGGGGCACACTATAAGTTTTGCACTTGAAGATAATCTAAAGTATTTGAATTTCGAATGTTACAATTTTAAAACGTTGCAACCTTCTTATTAATAAAAAAAAACAGTTGGCGGGAAATAATTTATCAATTGTTTTTTTTATCACACATCAAAGTTCTAGGTACGGTTATAACCCTGAACTGTAGGCTAAAAGGCTTACTTCAGTGCTCCGCCAACAAAATCCCCAAAAGTGCACCAGCACTTTTGACCCTCCTTCCATTCCCATAGCGATACCCAGTCAGTCTCCGTTCAGAATCCTACCAGACAACTCCTGTACTATATCCTTACCAGTTCTACCAGTTCTTATATTTTAAATAAATTGTATTTTGTATTTAAAGTTAATATAGAAGTGTTCCAATAAAATTCTTTTTAAAACTTAAATCCCGAGGCCCAGTGTAACAGAACGCAACGAAAATGGAATTAAGTCGAAAATATTTTAGAGCGATAAGTTTTTATGATTTTAAAAGTTCTCGTTCTCCACAAGACTGTGCCACTCGTCTTCAAAATGCTTTTGGGAGAGAAACACCTTGTTTGAGCACCATGAGGCGATGGTTTGCGGAATTTGAGCGAGATCGATTTTCTTTACATGACGAATTTCGTAAAGGGCGGCTTTCAACTGCTATCAACAAAAATAATGTGACTACTGTTCAGCGGTTAATTAAATAAGACCCCCGCATTACCTATGAGACAATTCGAGGACTACTGGGGATTAGTATAAGCCAAATTCAGACAATTTTACATGAATTGAAAGTTCGGAAGCTTTGTTGTCGTTGGATCCCTCATGAACTGACAGCAGAGCAGAAGCGGGATCGCGTGAAATGGTGCTCACAGATGCTATTGAAGTACGACCACGGACATTCTCATGCTGCTTATGACATTTTCACAGGAGACGAAACATGGATTTATTGTTTTGATCAAGGAAAAAACTGTAATCCTGTGAATGGGTGTTTGAAAATGAGAACAGGTCAGCAAAAGTGAGACAGGCGAGAAACGTTGGTAAAAAAATGATCGCGTTTTTTTCTCAGCTGCGGGTCCCATCTGTACAAATCTACTTGAAGATCAAAAGAGTGTTAATACCGAGTGGTATTCTACCATTTGCTTACCCAAGGTGTTAGGAAAAGTTCGCGAAAGACGACCCAAAAGCCGCACTATACACCATAATAACGCTTCTTCACACACGGCCAACAACACAAAGTCATTTTTAGCTTCCGTAAACGTACATCTCGTCACTCACCCTGCTCATATCCTCGACCTAGCACCCAGTGATTTCTATATTTTCACCAAAATCAAAGCTTTGATGAGAGGTTTTACTTTTACCAACTCCGAAGAGGCAGTGATAGCATTCAATCAGCACGTAGAAAACATGCCCTCAGATTAGTGGTACTCCTGTTTTAAAAAATGTTTCGATCGCATGAAAAAATGTTTAAAATGTAATGGAGATTATTTTGAAAAGCAGTAAACAAATTTTTATGGTCATAACATGTTATTTTTTTAAGTTAGTTAGTTAGTAGTTAGGTAGTTAGTAAGTTAATTAGTTAGTTAGTTTTTAAGTTGGTAATAGAATAATAAATTCCATTTATTAAAATTTCTATCGGTTGTAGGGTTCATCCATAGTTCAAACCTGGGTGTATATTGGCACAGGGCACAGGCACAGCCAAAATGCACCCCAAGTTTTGTTTTTGACGAAAGCTTTTAGCCGTGCTGCTGGTCTTATAAAACGACATTGAAAATACCATAATCAAGGCATATTTCAATGGCTAAGCTTAATTAATTTGCATTAAAAGCAAATCCTGCCATCTCTCACTCCCTTTACTTAGAAAACCAAACGGGTGTCTGGTTCACGCGGCTAAAGTGAAAGCTACTCTTTTTGCTTTTGTTTTTTTTTTCCAAAAATTCTCATCTTGAACAAGTGGTTAAAGAACCACCATTAGATCCTCCTTGCGGCCAAGTCATGAAAAAGATTTTCGTTTCTCAAATGCCGGTCTCAAAGTACTGCGTAGTATCGATGTAAATATAAGCAGTGCACCTGATGGTATTCTAACAGAGTTTTTGAAGAACTGTGCGCCAGGGTTGTCCTCAAGTTTTAACTCACTTCAAAAATAACAGGCTAGCAATTCTACTGTATGTTTTTTCATCGTTTTTGTAAATTTGTTACGCGATTACTCGGCCAATATTAAACTGATTTTGATAAATGTTTTAAAAGTCGTTTTTGAAGTTATACTTCTTTCGGCGCGTTAGGAAAAAATGATGAGGGTAAATTTTTACGATGCGCGCGCACACCGTCACGAAAAACCAACATGATGAAGTTAGCTATAGATAACATTTTAGTTTCTAAAAAGATTTTTATCTTATTACGCCGAAGAAGTATAACTTCTAACGGGTGTACATAAGTACACACACACTTTTTTTTAACAATTTATGTAATGACACGTTAGGATTTTCTCTTAGTGCTGCTTAAGTCCCTAGCTGTCATGGAAGCGAGCTTACCAACGTACATTCCATTCGCAAAAAGTTAAGTCTTGCCGACCGTAATAATCCGACCGATTTCGATCATCTCCATACTCAGCAATATTATGGAGCCTGTTAAATTGGCAATTGGTGTTTTATTTGGAGTACAACGGTACATCAAAGACAATATGTGTATTTACTATCTTTGGCTATACTCACTCTCCTTGCAACTGGAATAGATTAACCAACAGACTAGACGTGTTGTTTAACATCCCTTTCACAAGATGTAACATCGCGGGAGCTAAACACCCGATTTTCTAAGCAGATTTTCTTAAGCGTTAATCTTTTTATTTTTTTTTTATTTGTTGGTGTATTATTTAATATCCCCGTGTTGGTCTGGGATCCTATGCAGAAAAGACTATCTGCTCCCTGTCAGGCAGCTTGTAAAAGGCGAGCATAGGCTTACAGTCACTAACACCGTGACATCGGACTAGCTGGTAAAGTTTTGCAGCGACTCGCTGGAAACAGTAACACCGCCTTACCTATTCCTGCCGCCATAACTTCAACGCTTGCCATTTACGTGTTCCGGTTCGGAGGGTAAAGTAGCCGGTAAACTTACTTTTTCTCAACGCGTAACATCTAGTTTTCAGGTTGGTAATGAACCATTACCACCTTTGATGTCTCTAAGATGCTTGAATTTCTTAACATCAAGAAATTCGTCTGCTCGTTTGCCTTTTGATATCATAAAAATAAAAAATAAATTTGGTGGCATAAATTTAAGATTGTTTCAGTTCAGAAATTAATATACTTTAATTTTAGGAATTTTCCTGGTATCCTGCATATGGGGTTATATCAACGATACCCAAGGTAGGAGATTCACCTTGATAATATCCTCGCTTGCTGGTTTCACTTTGTCCATTCTTTAAAGTTTGTCTCCAAACTGGTTGGTTCTGGCTTTCATGAAGTTTTTCGCGATATGTTTGTAAGTATTATATTTATTTCAATATGATGCATAAAACAGCCAAAATATAAAATGTATGATTACAACATAAATGAAGCATTGAAGTGGTACCTGCCGACCGCAATAGCATGCGCAACCTGGTGACGTCATGGCTCGTACTAGGTAAAAATGGTAGAGATTTGTGTAGTAACTTGACCACCGCTTTACCTGTTCGTGCCACCATAATGATACTCTTAGTAGTTTTGTTGTGTTCCAGACAGGGGGGGGGGCAGGATAGCCGGTAGTTGCACATTGCACAATAAGCCTAAATCCTGCCCACAGACCTAAGACGCATTTATGTGTCTATTGACCACAGCTACAACGTACTATCAAAAGATAGATTCTATACTTCTTATCGTCGGTGCTTGGTGGAATTCCTTTCTTTTTTAGTTGTTATATAGCCCTGATGATGCTGTATAGCGAAACCGGTTGGCTAAAGCATAAAAATAAAAAATAATAAAATATATTGTGGAAAGTACAAGTGTTTCTAAATAAATTGCACCATCAAAAGAGCCGTGTTCTTTTTTATTGCTTTACCACAAAAAAAGAAGCTAGCTATTGGTAAAAAAGAAAAAAAATATCTTCGCGTCCATATTCCCGAGAAGTTAGGCAGAGGCACAACCTAGTCGTGGGCACCCACGACTAGCCGAAAACATTAAGTCCCATAATGTGATAGGTGGCAAGCCTATCGCCAACTGGGCACATATCCAATTCTGAATAACATTTTTTTTTGTTAAAAAATTGGAAATATCACAATTTCTTGTTGTTGCCCGACACGGGAATCGAACCCGAGACCTCACCAAGTCCAATATCTGAACCGCTAAACCACATGGGCGGCATGTTGAACTCATGAGATGAAGGTCCCGTTTCTTACCTTTCGGTTACGGAAAAATAGTCTTACTTCGTTTTTTAATCAAAGAGTACACGTGAATCTTTTTGCCCGTGTTTTTGCTTGTTAGCTGTGTAGAATACAAATGATTTTAGGGTTCTGTTTATACAAACAGATATACAGGCACAAATTACAAACAGTGCCTTTTTGTTAAGTTTAGTTACTTATTTACTCTTCATTTTCAGTAACTTTTTTAAAAGAGAACTAATATGTTGAAAGACTGACCTTTTAACTTTATTTATTTGTATGGATAAAATAGTTATTATATAGATAAATGTGAACAAAGGAGTTGTTTGTGTATTTACAGTAATTTGAATATCCAATAAATGGCAATACGCTGACTGTTTGTCATTTAATTAATAATTCGAATATTTCAAGTTAAAAAAATAATAAAGTACAAGTGTTACAAATTTAGCTATGAAATATGTTTCCTAGATTTTTACAGCTTTTCATGACTTCGCAGCGGCTCGCTAGGATTGGTACCACGGCCTTACCTATTCCTGCCATCATAACGACAGTGTTTGCCGTTTACGTGTTCCGGTTCGGAAGATGCCAGTAAACTTACTATTGTTCGAAGTTTTACATCCCGGCCTGATGTTAGCAACGCACCATTGCTACTTTTGGTGTCTCTAGGCAGCGTGAATTATTTAACATCAGGAAATCCGTACGCTTGTTTGTCTCCCAACATCATAATACGTAAATGTTTGCACAGCATAATGTTTTAGAAAATTTTACTTAAATGTTTTTTAACAACGTCCTAATACCGTTCAAAAATTAATTTACTTCAATTACATGTTTTAGTAATAATTTCTCGTATTTCTGTTCTTCCTGGTTCATTCTCAACTACAATTCAAACAACTGGATACGAGTGCACTAGTAGTTGTTTTTACATACTGTCGAATGTAGTTGTCAAAAACGAGGTGCACGCGTGACTTTGACTTCTTTACCTGTATATTTTCTGTGCCCCCGTCCTGTGTCACATCTAATATCTTTATAAAATAGATAATAACATCTCAGGATGAACTCGACGCTGACCCCGTCTTTTACCAGAAACCACTTATAATATTACAGTATATTATATAGTAATAATAATAATAGTAAAGCCTATTTATTTCTTTAACTTACATAGTTTTAACAAACAGTTTACTGAATTAAATTTTAAAAAATTAAAGTTAAGGCCCGTGACGGGTGTAGCCCTCCTCCAACAGTTTCCAGGTCTCTCTCGATTTTACTTTTGTTATCCAGTCATTTGCAGCGTATTTTTTAATCTCGTCCACCCATCGTTCTTTTGGACGTCCTCGAGCTCTTTTGCCGTGTGGACCTGCCCATATTGTGGTTAAATATGTCCATCTTTTGTCTGACATGCGTGCTATGTGGCCAGCCCATTTCCACTTGAGTTTTTTCATGTGTTGTAAAGCATCTATAACTCCAGTTTTTTTCCTTATCTTATATGTTTTTACTCTATCTTTCAGCTTAATATTTAAGATACTTCTTTCCATGGCACGTTGCGTTTTTTGTATTTTGTCTGTAGCCTATTTGTTTGTGATACGTATGACAAACAGGGTAGTAAACATCCATCCATAACTTTCTTTTTTAGTTTTGTTAGTAGCTTAGACTTCAAGATTTCTTTTAGGCTCCAAAACTATCTCCATGTCATATTTATTCTCCTGTCGATCTCGTCTTTTTTGAGTTATGAAATGTAACAGATTTTCCTAGGTAAATGTAGTTGTCAACGTATTCCAGGCTTTATGAAGCGCTAACATATATAGGCGTTTGTCTGTCATTAGTCATGACCTTGGTTTTTGTTGTATTTAGTTGTAGACTAATACTGTTACTTATTTTGCAAAGTTCTGATAGCATTTCTTTTAGTTGTTTTGATGACCTGGAGAAGAGCACTATGTCATCAGCGAATCTAACATTGCTCAGTCTTTTTCCATTTATGTTAATACCTTTATGTTTCCAGTGTAGATCTTTCATTTTATACTGTAGTACCGATATGAAGATAGTAGATGATAGTGGGTTCCATTATTTCACGCCTCTACATATTTCGATTTTTGGTCCAAGTCGGTCGAGCTTTACTCGGCTTACGCTTTTGCTGTAGATGTATTTTAGAATGTTTATATAGATTTCAGGGATAACTGGGATTTGGTCTTCTAACGCTCGCCATAGGCTAGAGAAAGAGTCGAAAGCCTTCGTGTATTCGATGAATGCTAGATATAGAGGCTGCTGGTGTTCCTGGTGTTTTTGTATTACCTGGTCCAAAGTATGAACATGGTCGATTGTGCAAAAGCCCTTTCTAAAGCCCACCTGTACGTTAGTGCGACTCTATTTCGCTCTCTATTCTCTTATTTAGACAGGCCGAAAATAACTTTTATGTCGTTGGAAGTAGACTTATAGGCCGGTAATTGTTCATATCTGACGGGTCACCTTTCTTGTAAAGAAGTATGATTCTGGACTCTGCCCAACTAAGAGGGACTCTTTGTTTCGTTAGGATTTTATTGAAAAGATTTGCAAGGGGGGTAGCTAGTATGAATTTTCCGAGTTTGAGAGCTTCGTTAGGTATGTTTTCATGATCGGGACTTTTTTCTTGTTTGAGCATGTCTATTTGTTTTATTATTTCGGTTTCTTCAAACGGGTTGACTGGTAGAGTTGGCAGGTTTGCTAGAATTGGTAGAGTATCTGAGAGGGCAGATTCGATTGGTTTTGCTAGAATTTCATTGCTACATTTTTGTTGTGTATACAGATGTTTCTAGAAATCTGACGCTAGTTTCATTATATCATATCTTGTTTATGTGTGTTTGTTTGGCATTTTTGTTTGTAGTTTTATGCTTATAGTACGACTCTACTTCTTCAGTTTCACACAAACATAATTTCTGTATTGCTTTTTCTAATGACTTCAAAAATGCTGCTGTACTTTCTTTGTCTTGAAATTATTGTATTGTAAGAATAAGGCAGAATGTAAAAAGATTTATAATTGTAATGGTTGACAACCACTTATTTTTTTAATATATGAACCCGCCTAGCGAGTTCGTGGCATCCATAGTAAATGATTTTTAATACAAAATCTAAACTTACAGTTTTAGACACCACCACGATTTTTACTAGATTTCAGACCTTAAAAAACGTGCTTGAAATTGTAAGTAAAACTAAAAATTATTTTAGTATTTATTGTAAATAAATATAGAACCCGCCAAGCGGGTCACCGGCATTTTAAACACATTGCAAAGAACCCGCAAGGCGGGTTACTGGCAATGAATGTGTTAAGAAAGACATCGTGCCAAGCAATTCCACTTAAAATAAGCGCAGTGTCATCGGCACATATTAAAATTTTGCCATCTAGGAGCTTCATATCACAGAGGCTGTTTATGTATATGAGACGGATATACTGACGGAGTATTATAAAGGACGGCTGTCGAACATAGCTCTACTTCTTTTTTGTTTTCCTAGATTATTATATGTAGCACGTACCAACCTGTGGTCGCTTGCGAATATGTTGTTATTTAATATTTTTATGTTTGAGGTTTTTATTTGGATTGTTACTCAGGATGTAGTCGATTTGGTTTTTAATTATTCCATTTTTACTGTTCCAATTCCATAAGTTTTTCTGTTTATTATTAAAAAAAAGTATCTTCACGCCCCTATCCCCGAAGAGGTAGGCAGAGGTATAACCAAGGCACCCGCGACTAGCCGAAGACACTAAGTCCCACAATGTGATAGGTGGCAAGCCTATCGCCAACCGGGCACATTTCCAATCCCGACCAACATTTTTTTTTATTAGAAAATTGGAAAAATCCAATTTTCTTTTTGTTGGTCGACCCGGGATTCGAACCCGGGACCTCATGCAGTCAAGTCCAACACCCGGACCGCTAGACCACAGAAGCGATAAATATATTATATATTTATTATTAAATAATGTATTTATAACAGTGAGCTTGTTTTCTAGTGCATATTGCATTATGCTCTATATATCATCTCTATCGTTTCTGATGCCATAGCAGTATGGCCCCATTGCGATGTTCTCTCCCTGTTTTCTTTGACCGAGCTTAGCATTGAAATCTCCCATTACTATTACTTCCCCGTTGGCAAATGAGTGAGCGGATTGAAGTTGTTTATAAAAAGATGTAATTTCTTCTTTAATTGTTGTGTCACTGGTGGGTGCGTAAACTTGTATTATTGATATTTTTATTTTTTGAAATTGGATATTCAGTATGCATACTCTTTCCGATATTCCTATGTGATTCTGAATATTTGTTTTATATTTCTTTTTGATCAGGAAGCTTACACCAGGCAGACCTTTTGTCATTTCTGTATAACAGAAAATGTGTTCTTCGAGCTCCATGATGTGATTTCCAGTTTGTCTTTATTCTGCTAGTCCTACTATGTTGTATTTTATATTACTTAGGGAATGTTTGAGTAGTATCAATCGTGGTCGCGATAGTAACGATTTTACATTATACGTGCATAGATATAGTTTTTGTTGCTCTTGTTGTTGTTGGTGCTGTGTTGGAGGGTTGTAGTCTTTATCTCCTGCTGTCCCCGCAGGAGGTAGGAGAGCCGTGATAGGAGATTGAGAGGAGGAGATTTTTCCCCTTCTTTAACACCAAAGAAAATTAAGTTTTTGCGCCTCAAAACTCTTTCCATATTCTTAATTTGTGAAGAACATCCTTCCGTTTTATTATTTTCTAGATGTTCATTTTTCGCTTCAAGATTTTTAAATTTTTAATTACTGTTGATTGTATTTTTGATGTGTTCTTTCATGTCGTGCATATCTTTTTTTGTTAAAGCATTTCTTTTGAAGATTCTCTAATATCTGTTTTATTTCTTCCATGTTTGTTGAAGGTTGTTTTGCTTAAAATCGGTTATTTTTTGTGATAGTTTAGAACAGTGACCTCTGTTGGTAGGAGTGTGTATTAGCT
>NJDC01010994.1:0-17010 GCA_002245475.1 Calephelis virginiensis | reverse complement strand
CCTCCAGGGAACGCCCTAACCCGCTCTGCGGTACTTTTTCGGGCCAGAATTGCAGTCCAGTGGACTGGCAGGGATCGCGACGTGCACGCTTCTGGCCAATGACCCCCAATAAATGATTATAAGTACCATTATATATAATTCTATTTCGTTTCACTCCAATATCTTAAAAGTAAGCATGTTGTTGGGTCCCAAGTAAATCACACGCCTTTCACGGAGTAGGTTTTTCTGAAAAAAATATTTTCACGCCCCCTAAAGGAGGCACCCATGAGTAGCCGAAGACCCTAAGTCGCACAATCTGGTAGGTGGCAAGCCTATCGTCAACCGGGGACAAATCCCCGTGTTGGTCCGGGCTCCTTTGCAGAATTGATCATCTGCCTTTCTGCCAGGCAGCCCGTAAAAGGCGAGCATAGGCTTACGGTCACTAACTAGACTTACCGTGACATCCTACTAGGTGGTAGAGTTTCGCACTAAATTTCCCGAGCATATTAAAGACTTACCATTAAATAAATATAAAAAATGGATTAAAATTAAGTAATTAGGGTCATTATAAGATTTCAGAATATTTAGAAGACAAAAACGCTTGTGATTAATTGCTCCTCATACCAATCTCCACAAATTAATTGCAAATGTAATGTGTTCTTATGAAATACAGAGACAATGAATGTAGGCATATTTTGACACCGTTTGCATAACCCCCTGACCCCGCCGGATATGAAAAAAAGAGGCGGCAATTCTGTGAGGTATCTATGTATATAGAAAAAAATAAAAAAAATAGACATATATACCTCGCAGAATTGACGCCTTTTTTTCATATCCGGCGGGGTCAGAGGGTTATGCAAACGGTGTAAATATATGCCTACATTCATTGTGTATGTAGTTTAATTATTGAATACAACTTCGCACACGAGCTTAGATTTATTTTTAATTTTTTCTATAGACATAAAACCACACAGAACCCCCCCCCCCTCCATTTTGTTTATATCCGGCGGGGTCAAGGGGTTATGAAAATGGTTTCAATATAGGCATATGCTTTTCCTTAACATATCTCATGTATAGTTGGGGTTGCACATTGTATGGAAACGAAGACACAATTTTTATTTGAAAATGTCGATAAAATTAAAATAACTTCACCAACACCTAAGTTTTTTTTAGATTTTACCTAACCTTTTTACACTGAAAACTAAAGAGCTCACGTAAGCCTTGATCAGCGACTGTCAAAGTAAGCAAAAGTTGAATTTTTTTTTATAACATTTGTATGAAAGCAGGCCGCATTGTCGCTGCCCTGGAGAGGCTAATTTGCGAGGGGCTAACTTAACCTTCATGAGCAACGTTATTTTTATTAGAAAATTGAAAATATACATTTCCTAATTTATTATTGCCCGAACTGGGGATTGAAGCCACGACCTCAAGAAGTAAAGTCCGATGCTGGACCGCTAGACTACAGATGAGAGGAGAGTAGGCATTCTAAATAGGGTAACATTATTGCATGATTGCGCTGGGTCGCTCTAGAGCTTTGTGGGCCGAGCAGAGTGCTCAGCCCGAGACATCATTATTTAAATGGATTGGACTGTTACCTACAACGCCAGCAACAAGGGCTGTCTCCTGGGAGACCGTACCTCGACTTGGTGCTGTGTTCTAGTTACTGGGTGGACTTGATGGAGGGGTAGTGACGGCTTGTCGCTCGGCGTTAGGAGCCGGGCGCAAGAGAGGTCTTCGTCGCCGAAACCGGCGGCGACGGTGTAGTGTGATGTTTTATGAATTTGTGTTCGGATTGGGAGGAGGGAGTATAGCGTTTGCCGCGGTTATTGGGTCCGGAGGATCCGATAACACGTGGCGGATACGCTCTAGTTGGCCATTTTCTTAGAACTTGTCTTGCCGTTTAATCGCATGTCTAGAAAATATAAATACAAAATGTCATAAAATATAAATAAAAAAAAAACAAAATGGGGTTGGTACCATACTTTTCACTAGAGTATTATTCATCTCAGCAACATTTTTGGATTCAAAAGAGACTTATAAAACATAGGAAAAGTCACATGCCAAGGGGCAGGCAGAAGGAATTTCGCTATTACAGCTAATTACTAAATAAAACAAAGTGGGTAAGTTTATATACGTAATTAGTAATAAACGATAACACACATAAACCCCCGTGTTGGTACACGTTTTCTATGTAGAATAGACTTGGGAACTACTTTTCTCGCTGAAAGCTCATAAGAGACGAACATTGGTTAAATAGGTCATTACCAGCAAAATCACTCGTGGTAGAGCGCTTGAAGCAATTTTTTCCGGGTAGAAATCCATCTAAAAGTTATAAGACCTTTTATTTTATTAAATAAGCGCCTTGAGAATTGTGAGCTAATATACGATCTAAATATTTTTGCAGCTTATTTTTTTCAGGAGTTTAAGTATTTTTTTTTTAATTTTTTTATCGATTATTGCGCTATAATAAATTGATTATCACGGTTCTTCTTTGAAAAGGTAGCTCATATTAAAAATGAGACTCTAAAGTACTAGTTCGATGCTGACAAAATTAATGTCGGACCATCTAGGAATAGTTAATCGTTTTAAAAAAAAGCATTAGATTTCGACGTGGCAATGAAATGATAGGAATCGTTGTTTTTTATGATTATCTATCTCGTAGGTACAAAGGTTATAGAAATGGCGGCAAGATATTCTGGGGAATATACATATCAGGTATCTTCACACTAAATCAATTGCTGCGTAGTTAGAGAATATAGAGTGCCAATCATTATGCTTCGCATGGACTTGCCTGACTTGATCCACATTCATCACCCTTTTTATACAACCACGCAGTTTATAAAAAGCTTACCTTAGCTTAAGCTGTCAACGCAATTGGTTTTAAATGTCTTTAAATGATTTCCTTTTAAAACAAGATTTTCCTCTTTCACAAATTCACTGTTAGTATAGTAATAAGTAAATTCACGCTATGTTGCTAAAGTGGTAGGCAGAGGTATAACCACAGCTCCCGCCATTAGGCGAAGGTACTTACTTAGTTTCACAATGTGATAAGTGTCAAACCTATCGTGACCCTGGCTCTTACTACCAGCCGATTACTATTATATTATATATATTCTTTATAATAAATTAAGAACGACCAAAATCAGTCTTATTTGAAAAAAAAAAGAATGGTCTAACATAATACAATTGACAACCTCCACATTTTTTAAAAGGTTAAAAAACAGTCATAACGTTTTTTTGTTTAAGTACTAGCAAATGTGAGCATAAACAGTGGTTGTGTGTGTTATAACTTTACGTTAGTAACGTAATATAACCGTTGTAAACTGGCGATTTGTTAATGACAGATTCGCTTGTGGTCTGGCTGTACGTAGACCACGACTTTATGCGTAGATAATCATTAATCACCATCCAATTGGCATAGCATTACGTGCCAAAGCGATGCGATATAAAGACGACGGTGCACTAGTCGACCCGATGAACTCGTCTATTCTTGATACTCTCGCCAACTTTGCAGGGAACATATGTATAAATATATTATGTAATGTAAGATAACCTGAATCCAAATAAAATTATTTAATTTCACCCAAAAATGTATGAATGTAATATAGCGCGACAAAAAGAGGGAAGATAGTGGGTAATTAATGGATTGGACTTACCTTACTTACTTACAGAAGCCAAACACCCCAAATATATCCAACTTCACACACAACACACACATAACTAAACTGTTTTATTACCACTGAAAATATACACGATTAGTCAAATTTGTTCGTAAATCAGTGTAATTGAGTCTTCGTTATTACATTTAATAATTTCAAGTCGTTCTAGTACTTATATTTAATTTTAATCCTGTTTTACAAAACATTGCTTCAAAATAATGATCTGCCGCCAGATTATGCCCAGTATCTAGACCAAAGAGTATATAATCACTACGTTATCTAGACGATGTTTAGTAAAATGCGATTCATCTGGATGTTTTTAAAAGCGGGTATTTGTTCCTTGCAACGCGACTAAAAACTGCGACAAGTTTGAACTAATTAGGTATATTTACACTGTTACATTCAGAACAATGCAGTTTACAGATTTCTGATTTACAATATTTGTCAATTTTGTCCTGACTGCTGCATAATATGTTTTTTAATGTTTCTAAATTTAGCAATATTTATATTATTACGTCTTAAATATTCCTGAACTTTTTCAGATCTTACGTAGGTCAAACTAGATTTGAACTTAACATTTTTTTGAGATAACAGAGGCACTGTAATATTAATTCAGAATTATTTTTCTTTAACTTCTTTTTCATTAGATTATTAACTATAACCATTAGCAACTGCCAGCTGTACAATAAAGTTGAATTTTTTGTTATAACTCTCTTCACTCAAAGGGAAAAATGACAATATACGTAAGTACATAGCTAATGAACGCGGCTACTTTGTTTTTCCAAGGGTAAAATGACGCGGGGACTACAGTATCAGTGTAAGCTGGCTTCTAGAAGATCTCAAAATAGAGTTTTTTTATAATGTTAAGGAAATTTAATGAGTGTTTACTTTCCAATTATGATTTAAATTAGATTTTTGTTTGTTAATTATTTAAACTATTTATGAAGAGGTCTAGTTGTCTCTCTGTGCCCGTCCAACATAAAATTATAATGAAGTCGATATACTTAAAATAGTATAAAACTAGCTACTCCGGCGAACTTCGTGTCACCCGTTTAGTTTGTATGGGAAAAAATAAAATAAATTTTCCCTAGCCTCCTCGGTGATGAACGAGAGAAAACACACCCTATGTCCTTCTCCTGGTTCGTAGCTACCTCTTCATTAATTTTCAGCCTAATCGGTTCAACCGTTCTTGAGTTATAGTGTAACTAACATGACTTTTATACATTGTATATGGGTTGATGACCGACAATATTCTCAAAATCAAAATCAGACAATGGACTAAGAGGTGAGTCCATAGCTAAGCCGTTTTTTTAATACGTAATCGTTTAAAAAAACGAAATTTAATTTTTAAACTACAAAACTTATGACTTAGAAAAAATATAGGACAATCTGTAAAACACATACTATAACTCAAAAACGAATAAATGACTTTGTAGAATAGACCATCTGCCTTCCTGTGCCAGGCAGCTCGTAAAAGGCGAGCATAGGCTTGCCGTCACTAGCACCGTGACATCTGACTAGGTGGTAGAGCTTCGCTGCGACACACCCGGATTGCTACCACCGCCTTACCTATTCCTGCCGCCATAACGTCATGACGTGTTCCGGTTCGGAGGGTAAGGTAGCCGATAAACTTTCTTTTGCTCGAGGCCTAACATCCCGGCCTCTGGTTGGCAACGCACCATTACCACCTTTGGTGTCTCTAGGCGGCGAGAATTTCTTACCATCAGGAAATCTGTCTGCTTGTTTGCCTTCCAATGTCATAAAAAAAGACTACGTAACGAATTAGAGCGTAATTTACGAGGGTGAATCCAAAAGTTCTAAGCCCGACCAAGAAAATGAAAGAAAAGTGGGTCTAAATTTATTTTTATTTTTCGACATAGTCTCCATCTAGCTCAACACACTTCTTCCACCTGACCTGCAACTTGTTTATCCCCTCGAAAAAAAAAGATTCCGGAAGGTCGGCGAAATAGTCGTTTACTGCGACTATCACCTCATCTTTGATCGAAAATTTCGAGCCACCCAAGTGTTTTTTTTAAATTTGGAAATAAATGATAATCCGAGGGGGCTAAATCCGGCGAATAAGGTGGGTGGGGCAGCAATTCGTAGCCACAATCATGGATTACAGACATTGTTTCAACCGAACTGTGAACACGTGCATTGTCTTGATGAAACAAAACTTTCTTACGCAACATTCCCGGCCTTTTTCATTTATGTCTTCCCGGAGTCTTCGTAAAAGGTTACAATAATAACTAGAATTTATAGTTTGACCTTTCGGTAATTTATCTACAAAAATAATGCCCTTCGCATCCCAAAAAACAGAAGCCATGACTTTGTTAGTCGACAAAACGACCTTAGCCTTTTTCGGTGTAGGAGAGTCTGATCTTTTCCACTGTTTGGATTGTTGCTTTGATTCAGGAGTATGGTGGTGAACACAGCTTTCATCCATGGTAACAAATCTAGACAAAAAGTCCTCGGGATCAGTCTCAAAAAGTTCCAAACAGTCTCGCGAAATTGTGTATCGAACTCGTTTTTGTTCAGCTGAAAGCAACCTCGGGACCCAGCGAGCAGAAACCTTATGGAACCCCAACTCTTCCGTTATTATGTGTTGCACCCGGCCATAACTAATGTTTGTTATCTCAGCTATCTTACCAATGGTCAAACGTCGGTCACCCAGTACGAGATCACAAATTTTATCGATGTTTTCTTTCGTGGTAGAGGATGTAGGCCTTCCACTCCTAGGATCATATTTAATGCTCTCACCACCGCGCTTAAACTCAGCTACCAACTCCTTGACACTGGAATACGATGGAGCAGACTCCCCCAAAGTGCTCACCATATCTTGATGGATGTCTTTTGGTGATAGGCCTTTTTTATTGAGGTACTTAATGACTGCACGGTGTTCAATTTTCTCCATTATTGAAAATTGCGTCAGATTGCTTCAAACAAATAATCACAGAAAATTTATATTGTGCAGTGTCGGAATGAAACTGCGCACAATAAATCAATATGACACATACTAACAAATGACGGTAGATTTTAAAAAGATGTCATAGCTCCATGTAGGTTAGGCCACGAACTTTTGGATCCACCCTCGTATATTTTGACTTTTACCGCTCCCAAACGGGAAACCCTTTAGTAAACGGAACATAAAGTAACTACCATACAAACTTCGTTAAGATTGGTTCCGTAAATTCAAAGTGAATCGCGGTTATGATACAGACATAGAAAATGTGTTCTGTTGTCCCTTTTTAATCGATTATTTTTTTATAAATGTCTTCAATGTAGACTTAAATTCTACTACAGCAGAGATTCCAAAACTATTTTGTTTCTTAGACAATTATCAAAATTTTGCTGGATCAGGTGGACCTCTTCATGGCCGTAGCTCGAGGGTGGGGGTGGGGGGCAATGTCCAACCTTAAAATCAGAATCATCTACTACCTTCTCCCCGCACACCCCTAGGATTCTACCTAGACCACTTTGGGAATTACTGTCCTACAGTTTTATTATAACTATAGATATAGATTATAAAATAAACACTATAAGTTAAACACATTTTATTAAAACTCTAAATACATTGATACATTTAACATTCTATACAAAACAAACATTACAATTTACATTATTTATATTAGATTTAATTTATGACCCTGGTATTAATATTTAAAAAAAGGAAAATGTTAACTAAAACCATTTAACTTTACATACTTTAACATAAGAAGTACTAATATTTGCACACCACTTATTGGTTCTTTTGATAGTTCATTAACGCCGCCATTATACCAACATTCGACCAAAATAAGTAAAAAATTAAATTTGGAATAACAAATCAAGAAAATAATGTGGTTTTTACGTAACAGATATTAATATTTTTACAGTAATAATTTACTGGACGGCAGTGGTGTAGAGTATCTTCACGTTTATATCCTCGAAGAGGCAGGCAGGGGAACAACCAAAGCACCCACGACTAGTCGAAGACACTAAGTCCCACAATATGATAGGCGGCAAGTATATCGCCAACCAGGCAGACATTCAATTCTGGGTAAGGCTATTTTTAATAGAAAACTGAAAATATACATTTTCTGTTATTTTTTTGCTGCGCGACCCAGGAATAAAACCCGGGACCTCAGGAAGTCAAGTCTGACGATGGACCGCTAGACCACAGAGGCGATGTCAGTGGTGTATTTGATATAAGGCCCAAATAGACAAATATTAATAGGCCTATCTTAGAGTTCACCAATGGATTTATACCACTTTATAATCTCCTGCCCTTCCCCCCTTTTTAACGAAGTAACCAAATAGATCTTATTTCTAAAACTGGTTAAAACTTTGAATATTATTTATTCCTTCTCCACCTGAATGACGGCAGGCAAATTTATGATATCTAGTAATTTGGTCGAAGCTACTATCTGGCAAAGGTTGAACGTGTTTGTCTTACTCTTGGGCAAAAAAACATTTTCTATGTAAAGAAGTCGCCATAAGAATATAAAAATACAATATTAACTAAAATTAATAACATTTGGAATGCAACAACAATAATATTATACGATAGCGATATCAAAAACAAATTTTCTAAAAAATATCTCCTTTATTAGTTACACCGACATCTCTCAGAAATAGAAACCACATTTTATTTGCTTGCTATTAGTTGTTTACGCGTCACTGTCGAATTACGTTGCATCGCGGCTTTTCAACAGTCTATTTATTCCAGGTTTAGGTACTAATTTATATAGTGATTGAGTTTTGGCGCCATCTTGAAAGAAGATGGTCGTAGTTTTTTCGTAATTATTGAACTTCGTGTAAATGATAAGTAAAATTAGTTAATTTAGATGGCAATAATTCATAATTTTGTTCAGCTAAGTGCACAAGTGAAATATTATGAAGAAATTAGTGTATCGTGTATTTCTTCGTTGTCGCCAAATCTCGCTAAATGAGCTTGAGTAACGAGGCCACCGCTTTACTCAAGACCCTGACATGACTTTGACTTACGACTTATGACCTGAAATGACTTATGACTATTAAAAAGAATTTATTAACAAGGAAGACGTGGCAGCATGGCCTGAAAATCTTAGCCGGCTCCAGAAAGGAACAAATTGACTTAAAAAAAGTGTCAGAGAAAACACCTCTATTACTCCTATGTTTAAAAAGTTTGTATTTTACTTGTTAAGATTTCATTTAAGCCTCTGCAAAGATTATTAAGGCTAGCAAAACAATTATTATTCTAAGTGGTTTGCTTAGTTAATAAATAAAGTTATCAAAAAATGGGTTCGTTTAATTATCGCTATCGTATTTGTGGAAAATGAACAGTCAGCAAAATGTTATTTACACAAAATATATTTTATACAAAACATTCACGTAAGTTTTTTTAGTTTTTAAATAGTTATTCGTTTTTGCAACACAGAGAGAGAGGGAGCGGTTCACTTGTCACAGAGTATGACATGAGAAGAAGAAGAAGGAGGAGGATGATGATGATGGACATGTTTTAAATACATTTGTGCCAATAATACATAAACAACTATCTTTGTTAGTTGATATAGGCGGCGCATATTTCATTTCATCAAGAACTTCGTATGTTTGTTTTCTTTGAAAAAAAAAATCTTTACACTTTTAAACAACAATTTTTAATATGTGTTACGAAGAAGGAGGATCTTTGGGCTTTATCGTTTATCGTTAGGCTTTTTCGAAAATCACATATTTTAGGCCTTTTTAATTTCTAATGAAGGGTAATGAATGTATGTGAGTTTCTTTATTCCATCATAACTACAAATTGCCTGGATATATTTATAAAAATGAAGTGTTGTTTCATTGCCTGTGTAGCATTAACTATATATTTCCTTTAAAAATGACATTGTCTGTTTCGATTTTAATGGGAATAGTATCCAATTTATTTTTATTAATTAGTAGCCACAGAAACTATTAAATTACAGCTTTACATATTATATTTTCACAAATTTGGTGTCAATAGGCCCTGTATATTTCTGATCAGGAAATTCATCTGTTTGGATTTCCCATGAAAATAAAAAAAATACATTCCTATTAAACTCGCTGTGTTGCAAGTTCTATGTTATTTAAAAAAATAATACTATGGGGTTTACATGCTGACTATACATTCAAAATTACCTACCTTTACCTAAAACCGTCTCATAATAAACTACGCTTTGTTTGCTGTTCCAGTTTGTCTCAAGGTTACGTCAATTTGTTCTTAAATTTATAACTCCCTATTAATAATAGCGTGAAAATGTTTGTTTTATCTGTTTTCATATCAAAACAGCGGAACGGTAGGGTTACTATTAATAATAAATAAATAAATATCCCAGGACAAGTTACACAAATTGAATCTAACCCCAAAGTAAGCAAATTATATGCTTGTGTTATGGATATTAGTCTACGAATCTAATACATGGAAATACTTAAATGGATACTAGAATAAATTTAGTAAACACCCAAACCCGGATTTTTTTTCCATATTTAAGAATGTTATTTTAAAGTGACGTCACCTCATGCCAAACTGAGAACAGCGCAACTTTTTAGAACCTTACAACCAAGTTCCTTCATCACTACCCCACAGCTATCCCTCTTGTGTTGACATCAAAGTATCAAACAACTCTGACCCAGGAGCCGCCACATCCTTAGACCCAAAGTAACTTGAAAAATTAAAAATACTAGACTCCTGCCTTACGTTATCCGTTGAGCCAAATTGTGTCTTATTCTTATTGTGCATTGGTGTTACATTGGCACTAAAAGATTTTTGCGTTAGTAAAGGTTGTAAGTCTGGTACCGTTTGGTCGTTCTTTGCTTCAATGGTTCGGTTTTCTGGTTCGTATATTGTTGCTTCTTTTTCTGATAATTCCTTGATTTCGTTATACGGATTTGCTATGTACTCTTCGTAAATTTCTCCATGTAGAACAGTTCTATCTTGCTCGGGGGTATTGGATTCTATTGCGTCAACTTTGGGTTCATTTTCGACTTCTTTTGGAGCAAGATCAGCTGGTCTTGGATATAATATTGGTTGTGAATGTAGAATGCCGATTGGTGTTGATATCATCTGAAAAAAAGTTTTTCTTAAATAGGTATAATTTTTAACTCACTTATGCCTTAGGGCGTTTATTTTTACGAGGATTTTTTATTGATTTTTCCGACAACCCATCCTCTCTCCCTAATAGAATGATGTAAAATTTGACACAACTTCATCTCTCTCATTAAAAAATTTCGTGTGAGATATCCTCAAATCACATGTGGAAGTTTTCGAAATGTATATTGAATGCAGGTGCGTTGTACTTATTCTAAAACGAAAACAATTATCTTTTCTTTTTGGACATAGATTAGAATTTATGAATGCAGAGAAAGTAATACTACAATAACAGCAAAATATGAGAAAAATCTCATAATTGTTGTGTACCATTTAGCTATATTGCAGTTAGTAGATATTCTAAAAGACCTAAAATCGATAAAAATAACTCACCTCATTCAAAGGCTGAAGCAAAACCGAAGAG
The DNA here is from genome assembly GCA_002245475.1 of Calephelis virginiensis. NCBI lineage: Eukaryota > Metazoa > Arthropoda > Insecta > Lepidoptera > Riodinidae > Calephelis > Calephelis virginiensis. Next base: position 5,882 of record NJDC01010994.1, on the reverse strand, counting down.
GTCAGTCCCGACTGGTCGTACAGTGGGTTCCGTATCGGTACCGTCCCGCTCACTGGACTTGGGCCAAACGATGGCGACACCATGCCACCTTGTCTTGTTTGTGAAACTGGCAACACCGAGCCTGGCTTCGTGCCGGCTGCTGGCGGGGTTATGCCGCTAATTGCCACTGGGGTGACCAGTGGCGTGCCAGTGAGTGGCGGTGTTTGGCCCAAATTTACTGGAGAATGGGCTACAGATGCAACTAGGATGTTCGGTGATTGTACTGGCTTTTGAATTTGAATCGGAGTGATATTTGGTACCAACTGAGCTTGATTACTTTGGGTTTGATAAGGTGGTGGGTGTGGGATGTGTGTAAGATGTGTGGGTGATTGTGGCACAGTCTGTGGGTAAGGATTAGGTAGGATGGTTGGCATACTGTTCTGTCCGACTGGCACAATCATTGGCATATTCGGCTGCATTTGGCTTGGCATGCTTTGTGGAGGTCTGGTAATGTCGTTGGCTAAAATTAATTAAATAAAACAACTTAATTTACACACTTCTACTGTGTCCAATCAGCTGTTTAACTTTTGACAGCGGGTAAAAAATACATTATCACATTACGAATAAAAGAGATAGCTAGAGTTTTAGCGCCGTCGAGAGAAAAGATAATGGCTGTTTTGCCTTTATTTGTGATCTGGTCGCGGAGGTGGGTGGTGGGAACGTCAGTTAGGCTTGTCACATTCTGTGTCTTTTGGAGGATTATTTGCCACAACGGTTACACTGCTTACGCGGAATTAGCAAAATAAAGGCTTATTTTACATCTTTTATAATGGATTTCCGCAAAGTAACGCCTGATTCAATAAAATAAAAAAATGGCTGTTTTTACGGTACTATTCCTTTATATTTAATGAAATTATTCAATTTTAGTGGTATTATGCACAATTTGATATAGTTTATGTGCACATGTGCAGTATTTGTCAACAAATAAGTATATCGTGTATTTCCTCATTGCCGCCAAATCTTATTAATCAATTAAGATAGTCACCGCTACCGGACATGATTTTATTGCAAGTTCTTCTTCTTCTTTTATAAATGTGGCTTTTGATCGTTTGCCAATGTCAAGTTAGTTAATTCTTATACAGTCATTAGTTACTATGTACGAAGTCATGTCAGGTCAGGGCTATTGAGTAAAGCGGTGGCTTCGTTACTCAAGCTCATCTAGAAGATTTGAAGGCAGCGAGGAAATAGACGACTACTACTTACTACTACTATATGAATATCAATATTCACCAACATCAGTAACAGACAGACAGAACTTCGCTTTTATAATAATAGTATAAATTGCTATAACCATGACCCTTACCATCAGGAAACAGTTCTTGTTTCAAGTTGGGCAGAAATTCTCCAATAATATCCCAAGTCAGGTACCATAGATCGTTGTACTCCTCTCCGTTGTTGAATATCTGTAAATTTAAACATTAAATATATTGCTCCTATTTGTACACTTTAAGTATAGGATTACAAATGGCGTCCTCTCTATTTACCTCTCGCTTGCACACAGTGGCCAATAACATTGTGCAAGCGAGAGGTGGGAGTATACAAATTATTTTCACCCGTCGGGAATGTACAGAAAAAAATGCAATTTTAAACATCCAGCAGAATTTTGACTAGATCGAGGGGAAAGAACGATGGAGTTTTATCGTAATTATTATTTTTGAATTTCGGGGAACTTTGTATGATGTTGTTCAGTTAAATAGTTCAAGTGAGGTATGCGAGTTTTGCCGAAATCGAAAGAAAAAGTAAAAGATGACAACAGTTTTTTCGTTATTATTGATTTTTTTTATGTACAGAGTGAAATTTGGCAATTTTGGTAGCAACTTGAACATTTTTTATCAGTGATAGTGCACAAGTGAAGTATTTAATGATTTTTTTATAGAAGAGGAGGCAAACGAGCAAGTGGGTCAGCTGATGGAAAGTGATCACTTCCTCCCACGGACATACGCAACACCAGTAGTATCATAGATGCGTTGCGGACCTTAAGGGAATGAGTATGCTCTTTTCTTGAAGGTTCCTAAGTCATAATCGTTTGGGAGTTAGTGTATAGTGTATTTCTTCGTTGCCGCCAAATCTCGATAAGTGATTTAAACAAAAAAAGTGCTTTTCTTAAACCGTATTGCATACATAACACAACACACGGAATGTAAGATACATAACATTAGTGATGAGGTGACCGCCTCGTTGGTCGAGTGACTAGCGTACACGCCTAACTTACATCGACCAACCGCGAGGTTCGAGTTCGATTCCCGACGGGGGCAGGCATTTGTGTGATGAACATTTAGATGTGTGCATTTCCGGGTCTGGGTGTTTATTAAATTTATTCTGGTATATATTTAAGTATTTCTATGTATTAGAATCGTTGACTAACACCCATAACACAAGCATATAATTTGCTTACTTTGGGGTTAGATTCAATTTGTGTGACTTGTCCTGAGATATTTATTTATTTATTTATTCCTATAAATGATGTGATGAGTAATAAGTGACGTATCAGGGTGATATTACTTTTTCGAAAGTGATGCGTGATGTTACATTACCTTGAAGTAACATTTTGCTCATGATTAGCTCAATGACTAAGAATGTTGGTTTTAGTCCGACGACAGGAGGCCTACCTTGACAGAGTGCATGACAAGCAGCATGTTCTTGAGGCTCTCGAGCGCGGCCTCCCGCAGAGGCTCGCGCGCCGCGTCCCCCAGCGGGGCCGCCGCCGCCCGCGCCACCCGCGCCCACACTCCCCCGAACGTGGGCCGGGAGCTCAGCGCGCCCACGTGCTGCAGAAACACCTGGAACGAAACACAACATGTTCAAACATAAATAATAGATTTTTTTTCATTTTAGAGTTCCACAGTCGAATGCCAAAAACGGAATCGTTACAGTATCGTCAGTTCGTACATCGCAGTAAATATTATGTCCTCGAACTATTGAGACTAATCAATTACAAGTTTTCCCCGTATAAGTAAAGTTGATTATCCGACTTGCTGCCAGGCTACTCATAGTAGGTCATTACCGATAAGACCACTTCTGATAGAGTGCTAAGCAGCAACCTGCCCGGATAAGGATTCACCGCCTAAGCTGTTCTTGTAGCCATAATAGCTTTGTTATGCTGCGGTCCGAAAGGAAATTGGGTAATATCTCATTGTTTTCATCTTATTAAAATAATATCAAACCTATTCATGTAAAGTATTTTACCTCGTAAAAGGTGAGCATAAGCTTACTGTCACTAACACCGTAACATCTGACTAGGTGGTAGAGTTCCGCAGCGACTTACCCGGATTGGTACCACCGCCTTTTACCGCCGCCATAACGTCATGACGTGTTCCGGTTTGGAGGGTAAGGTAGCCGGTAAACTTAATTTTGCTTGAGGCCTAACATCCGGGATGCCTCAGGTTGGCAACGCATCATTACCACCTTTGATGTCTCTAGGCGGCGTGAATTTCTTACCATCAGGAAATCCGTCTGCTTGTTTGCCTTCCAATATTATAAAATCACTATAAAAATGTCACTATAGTCGATCATTAGTTATTAAAACTGTTACTATACAATCACAATCACAATACACAATTCACATAAACAGATTCTACTGTGTAATAAATTATTAGTTTATATGTAAAGTATATTAAAACAAGGTATAAGTAAATTTGGAAAGTATTATTCAAGTAATATCAAATAAGCCTCTGTGGTCTAGCGGTTCAAGTGTTGGATTTGACTGTATGAGATCCCGGGTTCGAATCCCAGGTCGGACACAAAAAAGAAAATTTGGGTTTTTCAATTTTCTAATAAAAAATGTTGCTCGGGATTGGATATGTGGGCACATTGTGGGAGTTAGTGTCTTCGGCTAGTTAGGGTGCACTAGTTGTGCGTCTGCCTACCTCTTCGGGGATGTGGGCGTGAGGATACTTTATTTTAATATCAAATAAGCCCAAACATGATAGTTTTACTAATTTTAAGAGTTGACATGGCCACCTTCCAGTTTAATTATCAGATCAGCTTCATGGCATAATAATTTTGCATCATTCGGTTCATACATGCATGCAAAATTTCAGCTCCATCGGTAACTTGCAAGTGGATCAAATTCAACTTGCAAAGATTTCAGTCGAACATGCATTGCAAGAACACAAACGCTTGGAAAAAAGATATGCTCGCTAAGTTTCTTTTCCATGATCTTTTCAGTGAAAGGGCGCGATCAGATTCGATTTTTAAATTACATAAACTCTTCACAAGAACCGTTTTGATGACCTACGTGACACTATGCTTTATTGTGTTGTATGACGAACCTTGCAGGTTAGCGTGTGCGCCCTGGCGGCGACCTCAGTCCGCAGCGTGTCTCGCGTGACGAGCGGCAGCAGCACGCGGTCGCAGCACGCCTCCCACCCCGCGCCGCCCAGCGCCGACAGACCCGGCGCGAGGAGAGCGCGCTGCAAGTACGCTATCCCACTGTTTGCCACCTGAAAACATTATGTCCAAGGCATTTTTATTTTAACCACATGCCCTGTGCTTAGGTTAAATTTCTAGTAATTGTAAAGAAAGAAAAACTGGAGACGAAAGGGTATATATATGTCGCAGTTATTCGTATTTTCATATTTTAACATTTGCCCTGTGCATAAGTCAAAGTTCTACAAATTTTATAAAAAGAAAAACTTGAGACAAGAGTATAAGTTCAAAGCCTGCCTGGTTCGAAATTTCTTCTTTCTTTAAAATTTGTAGTTACATGTATGTTGTTTCTTATTTCAAAATGCGAGTTATGGCGCCATCGAGAGGAAAGATGGTCGCAATTATTCGTATTCATTGAATTTCGTACATAATATATTAAGTTAAACTTTCCAAAACATGAAGAAGTACAACAAAAGAAGAAGACCGTTGGCTGATAAATAAACAGTAATAACGTAAGTATCAATAACCCGAATGTTGATGATATCGAGAGAAAAGATAAGTATAATAATAAGTAAAATGAGTCAATTTTGGATTCACTTTGAACAATTTTGGGTATTTCCTCGTTGCCGTCAAATATCAGTAAATTAACTTGAGTAAAAAGACCATCGCTTTAAGATACTGAAATGACGCTTTGACAACTTATGACTTGAATAATTCTTTACGTTCTTTCACTATACGTATGCATAAGAAATTTAATCAAAACCGACCCAGCGGTGTAGCCGCAAAAGTGTAACAGACAGGCTGTCGCATTTATAATATTAGTATGGATTACATATTCGTGAATAAAAAAAGACGGGTTGCACTTCGGGAGTGCCGGCGGAAGTGAAAACTTGAATATTAACGTGGTTCATTTTTGATATATATTTGGGAATGGTTAGGGAATAATTTTGCACGAATTGCTTTAATTATTAATATGAAAGTACTATCATTTATGCACGTTTAATATTATTTTCATATCAATAACCTGCGTTTGGCTTGTAAAAACTCGCTAAAGTAAGGCTACGAGACGGCTAGGAGCGCCGTCATATTATCTGTATAACGAACATTGCTCATCTACACATAAAGCTTATTTTCAAGATGGAACAAATAGAGCAATATCTGTTAATATTATACGTATCTGCTATCATGTTGTATTGTGAGAATGTAATGGTAGGTATATTGCAGCGTATTATTCATTGCGAATCCTATACTCTTCGGAAATATCTAAGCAATACAAAAACAGCAATGAACCTACGTTTTATTTTAGATCTCGCGCCGTCTTCCGATCTAACGAACTGACGCGAGTTTAGAAGTTTTTACCCATTCAAAAAAAGGTGCGCAACGCCGCTAAAGAAGTTTTCACTTCAAAAAATTGCAAAAAACAGTCTCTTATACTCCCAATTCTTGATTATGGTGATGTATGTTTCCTTGATGCT
>NJDC01010993.1:13191-25297 GCA_002245475.1 Calephelis virginiensis | reverse complement strand
AGTTGACTCTGTGCCGTTGCTTACTTTTACTTTGAAGGAGGATTCCACTGTTTTTTTAAGTGGATTTTTTATTATATTAATGGTTATGGATATATGAAACTTTATTCATTTTTTGAACAATGAAAGAAAATACTCATTTACTGTACTAATTTCAAAATATAATCAATATGGACCATCTAGTGAAAGATGTTAAAATACAACTTTTGGAAAGCAGTCACGATGAATCTAAATCGACGATATAATTAACACGCAATTGTAATTTAATAAGCAAAATATTTGGTTAATAAATTAAAAAGGGCTATAAAATAGGGATGCCCGATCTTTTGCTTTAAATCGATATTTTGAATCGTAAAGGATCGTTACGCTGGAACGATCACGATCTAAATCGTACGGCATTGAATCGATCTCATTCGATCTTGGAAGATCGTATCGCATTTTATAAAAATAGTGAAAAACAGTGGAATTGCATAGAAACATAGATTTATTTGTGTCTGTATATGTTGTTTGTATGTAATACAACATGGCAGTTAATTAACAAGCGCAAAATCTTGAATAGGTAAGCTTCTCTATTCTCCCCTCTATTCTGCATTCTGACAATGAAGAGAGTTGAAACCTGTAGATTTTTAAAGCGCAAAACCTCAAAACACCCCAATCTATGTTTATTGCAATAGAATAATGAAATTAATTAAAAAATGTTTTAATTGCGCCGTGTTTAATCATTACCTGTGTGATATGTTTTGTAAGCGTGACATATTAAAGGGAATACGATTCGATCGTAACAAAGATCGCATCCCGTTGAATCGATTAAAAAAATCGTCAGATCGTATTACCGTGAATCGATCTTCTGAAAAATCGATTCAGATCGGGCATCTCTACCATAAAAAAGGAAGGTTGGATGTAAACGGAAATTAAAATACGTAAGGTTTTACTAACCTCATAAGAGGACGATAAACGTAAAGTACAAAATACTGGCAAATAAACAGTAGCTACGATGAAGCAACTGAGGGCTACTCCAACAATCACCAACCAGTACTGGGTTCCGTAGTTGTAGATCTCTGCTGGCGTCCCCAGGATCGTTACTCCGGATACATAACTGTGAAAAAGTTTGTATAATTACCTAAAGAGCGATTTTTATGTACGTATGAAAGTCACTACTTTTAATGTGTCTGGAGATGAAAGTTACACTGTGGATACAAAAGGAGAATGTGTACAGGGAATAGTGAGAACAGAGCGCTGAGTAAGCCATTTTAAAATGAGCTTTTGAGCCAAGGTGCCAAACCCTCTTTTTATAATTCTTTTCTTATCCCAACGTTGTCGTATGAAAGCGAGAGTTAGGTATGTCAGAAAAAGTATGAGAGTAGGATAAACGCTGTCGAAATGAGGGCACTACGAAAAAACTGTAGTGTAACGCTTGCTGACCGCATTCGTAATAGTGAAATCCGGGAAAGAGTTGGATTGAAAGTTGGTTTTAAAATGAAAAGGGGCATGCTCCGTTGGTTCGGTCATGTGGAAAGTATGACAGACGACAGGTTGACAAAGCAGATATGTAATACGTATAAAGATGGATGTGATATCTGGGTTGACCTAGGTTAATATTCCACGATCTAATCGCACGGGTTTTATCCGAAAGTGATGGTCAAAAGTCTCCAAAATATTAGCAAATGTGGAGGAAGCCAGGTTGGTTTGTAAGAATCGTGAAAATTGACTCTCGATACTCTCTGCCTACCCCGTATGGGATTTATGTCTAAACTTATAAGATAACGAACAAGAGGCGGCTCTTTTCATGTTTAGAGACCATTATCATCTGCAGATAAACCATAAATGTTACTGGTTAAACACATTCCTTAAAGTTTGTTAATTTGTCAATCCTGTCCATTAATAAGTAATGAGTTGAAAACAATGTACAAAGATGTTAAGTGATGTACTTAGTTTAGAATTATTTTGCGAGACGTCGAATATTCGCGGATACGGTTACGAATATCCGGCACATCACTAGTTGCAATATTAAGCTTATACGAGAATAAGTAAGTTACTGGCTACCTAACGTTAATTCTGGAACACGACAAAGGCGAACTCTGACACTCTGATTAGAGAAGGAAAAATGAAAGAATATGTAAAATCAATTCGTGTTGCTGCAGGACTCTAACATGTAGACTGAGTATGTTAGTGATATTCATTAATTGTCGCTATCTTACGATATATATATAGCCTCGTCTGCAAGTCTACCAGCTACTTTACCCTCCAGAACGAAATACAAGGTTAGGAAAGTTTAATGTCTAGTGACGTGAATTCCTAACTAGCACAATCAGTCTAGTTGTTTGTTTTTTTAAATCGAACTAAAACCCTAGGAACAATCTCCTACACTTAAATTAGTAAATTGCAATAAAATTAGTAAGTTTACAGTTACCTCGCTATTAAAGACATAGCAACCGGAAATGTAGACATGGCTTTCCCTCCAAGCAAGTAGTCTTTTAAGTCCACTACTGCTTTGCTTCGAGATCCCACTGCGCTGTACCATATTCCGCCAGCACACGAAGACGCGCACAACACTCCAAACGAGACATAGTCTCCTACACCGAATCCACCCTCTTTCATGGTGAACGACATTTTTGAATCTGGAAGAGAATTACAATTATCAAATAATCTGGAGTACAACTAAAAAGTACTGGGCGATGGTACCCATTATGGTAAAACGTTGGAGGATGACCAGTGACCATCTACTTTGGTTCATTATAATAGAAGAATAATCCCCATCTAATTTACAAGAGTACTATTTAAATTATGCGCTTCGGATATATTCGTCAAGCTTCGGAAATCCGAATGTATTTTAAAGATCTGTATAGAGTTGTGATTAATTTAAATTAGGTCAACAAATTTAGAAATAAAAGTACAAAGTGTAAAGCCGAAGCGCATAATTATTTAAACAGTTTTACTGTACTAGAATATGTCATCTGCCGTCAATCAAACTCACCAAACCACCTATGCCAGGATTATACACGTTACATCTAAAGCACCAGCCAAATTTTGAAAAACAGTTTAGAATCAATAACATTTTCGGTCTATGAAAAAACTAAAATTACAAAAAAAAATACAATTTTTATCCGACGCAAAAAAGAAGATGCATAGTTATGACGTAAGCAAAGCATTCAAATGGTTCTTACTGACCGCAGTCGCATACGCAGGCTGGTGACGACATGACTCGTACTAGGTACAACGTAGCGTGACAACAAGTGAAGCAGTTTTGCGGACTGTTATAAAATAATATTTATAAAAGTGATTACTTATTACAATTTGGCAATATTATTTAAAATGCATTACCATTTAAGCCTATACCCAATTAAAATTTGGACAGTCCATTCAAAATTAGCCTGTACTTATTTTTATATATATAGTAGCTTCTTTTTTTAAATATATCCTTATGATTTTGAAACCGGCGTATCTAACTTAAATGTTAGAAATGATAGGTACAGTAAAGAATTTGATGTCTCAGACATCCTACTCCTAGATCGTATACTACTTACCAACTGCCCATTTCTTTCAGAATAAGCATTGGCTTTTTTCATTTTCTAGGACTTTGTGATATTAAGGGTATTAAAGGATTTAAAATATTTATTATTAAAATGCAGCTTAATATAATAACCGGCTTTAGCAAGAAATATATAAACCGGCTAGAAATCTCATTTCGCTATCAGTTTCTAAAGTGTGAGCACCTTTTTATGATTTTTTTATTTAATTTTTATTGCTATTGTGTGTGTGTGTGTGTATCTTCACGCCCATATCCCCGAAGAGGTAGGCAGAGGTACAACCAAGGCACCCACGACTAGCCGAAGATACTAAGTCCCACAATGTGATAGGTGGCAAGCCTATCGCCAACCGGGCACATTTCCAATCCCGACCAACATTTTTTTTTTACTTATACAAATTGGAAAAATCCAATTTTCTTTTTGTTGGCCGACCTGGGATTCGAACCCGGGACCTCATGCAGTCAAGTCGAACACCCGGACCGCTAGACAACAGAGGCGATTTTATTGCTATTTCCTAGTAAAAGTCTAAACGTCTTGCTAGCGACGCTGATAATACCGAACAGATGAAATGGTCGCACTCTAAGGGTCTAAACACATAATCGCCTTGCGGGGTTGCACCGCTAAAATCGTCAGTTTGCGTTGTGGCGTCATAGACGTTTATCTACCATGGACTATCGTGAAAAAATATTGCTTATTTGTTATGAAAATGTATAACTCAAATAAATGAAATAAACAGTACCGCGCCGCTACATATTGCAGAAAATTTTGGTTTTTGCAATTATAAAAAGCCGCCTCTGCGCTATGACAGTAAAATTATAATGCCTAGTCAACTAAAAATAAGCCTGATATGTTTTAAAAAAATGTCACTGCTAATAAGACTTCTTCAAACATTCTTTTTTACATTGGAATTGAAGAGTTTAGATTCTAGTTGCAACCGCATCGCTCCCGCAGCGTTTTTTTCAGAAATAAGGACCGTTGCAGGCGAAGGGCACCAAAGGTGTATAAACATTGTCGCCGGTGTTCGACCAGAGAGTGGATCGGTCACTCTGATCCTGGGACGCTAATTCCTGTCGTGGATTCAGGGTGCGCTCACGCAGTTTTGTAACTTTAAGCCGCATCTGAATGATCAGCGACAAACAGATACCCAATGTCTCAGTTGATGTCAGCGTTCTGTGAATTACGAGTGTTTTGTGAATTGAGTTTTCATGGTTAAAAGATACTGTGACTGAGAGTTTCTATAAGAAAAGTTTCTGCAAAAAGGGGTTTCTGCGAAAAAGAGTTTCTGAGAAGAAGAGTTTTTGGGAAGCAAAGTTTCAGCGAAGAGGATGTTCTGTGAGTTTCTGAGAGACTGCGGATTGTTTATGTTATTTATTATTTTATTCTACTTCACTCTATAATTAATTAAAACATAACAACAAATTCAATTTCTTTCAGTAATAATTACAAACAGTATACATTAATAGTAGTAGTTGTGTTTTATGTACCACGATAAAACACAACTACCTACTACACTATCGACTAGTATTTAAAAACTACATGATCGTTAATTTACTACAAGATACTAAGATGAATATATTTATGACGGTGCTGAACCCGACAAAGAATAGTTTTAATACAGTTCATATTTAAATATATTTATATATACCCGTATATGTATATTGCATGAATATGAAAGTAAAAATAGGTATAGCTATAAATACTTCAATAAATTTGTATTATTTGAAATATTTTAAAATTATAAATAATTAGTGAACTAGTTAATTGTTTTGTAGTCCCTTAGGTTAATAAATGATCTCTTGTTAGTAGTTGTTAGAAGAAGAAGTATATAATTACTTATTATTTTATTATATATTAGAAGAGTATATAATTACTACGTTGTTGCTAGAGCTTTAGATATCAGTGAATAGTGATTCATTTATGTGGACGGTATTTATGGAATCGGTTATGATTTATGATTAATAAAATTAATGAGTTACTACATAAAATAATGAAATAATTATATAATTATAATTTGAACATTAACGTAGACAAAACTCAACTGTTACAATTTTAGCAATAAAATGTAACGATAAAGGAACTGAAGAACTAGATAACATAAAATTCTAAGCTATCATGTGTAAAGTTATAGACTACAGGCCCACGCCAAGAATAGATGGGTCATATGAACCACCAGTGACGTATATAGGACGATATAAGAGCATAAAATAATAAGATTCAGCACTATGCCCTCACCTGTCCAGCTGAGTGCAGGTGAGAATTCAGAAGTTCAGGTAGAAGGAGTCCGTATTGGTCACTTATACAAAATACACATACAATTACAAAAATAAGTGGCCAATACGGACTCATTCTACCTGCACTTCTGAATTATCACCTGCACTCAGCTGTGCAGCTTATAGGTGAGGACATAGTGCTGAATCTTATTATTTTATGCTCTTATATCGTCCTATATACGTCACCTGGTGGTTCATATGGCCCATCTATTTTTAACATGGGCCTGTAGTCTATAACATTTACGTTTGGTTCGTGATAAGCTAGATTGGTTTGAATATAGCTATTAGAAGACTACGTCAAATTGCATCAAAAGACACAGCCATTAGTGCATATCATGGTTGTATCATTCTGTTCTTTCGTATGGTCTGATAATATGGGGTAATACGGTAGACAGGTATAAGGCTTTTAAAGTACAAAAAGATGTTTAAGAGCAATATGTAATACTAGGCCTCTGAAAAGTTGTATGTGATTGTAAGATACTGTTTAAAGAAAATAATATCCTAAATAAAAAAAAGTATCTTCAAGCTCATATCACGGCAGAGGCATATCCAGACACCCACGTCTAGCCGAAAACACTAAGTCCCACAATGTGATAGGTGGCGAGCCTATCGCCAACCAGGCACATATCCAATCCCGAGCAACGTTTTTTTTTTAAAAATTGTATAAATACATTTTCTTTTGTTGCCCGACCCGGGAATCGAACCCGGGGACCTTATGCAGTCAAGTCCGACAACTGAATCGCTAGACCACAGAGGCGATTAATATCCTAAATCTGCAAAATAGGGATTAGGAATATTTCTGAGTTTGAGTTTGTTAAAAAGTATCCTGACCTTCTTAAATCGAATACAAAAGGCAATGATGTGATTGGCACATTGGAAAATTAAATATACCAAAATGTAATACTAAATTGTATCGAAAGGCATTATATGGCAGTAAAAAAGTATAACCAATTATTCGGGCTGAGCACTCTGCTCGGCCCACAAAGTTCGGTGAAGTTGCAAAAATCGCGAGATTAACAACAAGTTAGTCATTCAAAAAAAATACAATTACCCGACAATACTAAAAACCTGCCACTTGTTAAATTCAAGACAAAATAATCACAAGCCATTTGAAAATGTTTTTGCAATGAAAAAAATTTCTGTAGCAGAGAAAAAATCGTCTATGGCTTAACATGCTATTATTAAATGTGATAATTTAATTTTTGTGTATAATGTGTGACGCGTAAAATAGCGGTAAATACTTAAAGTTCGGTGAAGTTGTTAAAAATCGTAAGATTAGCAACAAATTAGTCATACAAAAAAAAAGTAAATAGACATAGACATAGTATAAAACAAAGTCGCTTCCTCTGTCCCTGTCTATGTCCCTTTGTATGCTTAAATCTTTAAAACTACGCAACGTATTTTGATGCGGTTTTTTAAATATATGACGTGATTAAAGAGGAAGTTTGATATGTATATTTAATAACCGTGCAAAGCCGGGGCGGGACGCTAGTTCATCTATAAGTGCAATTCAATCTAAAACAGCTATACATATATGACTTAATAGCTACTTTTCCTCAGTTCCTCAGTCAGTATCTTCTTCGGTGATTTTAGGTGATATTTTACTTAGTAGTCATAAGTTGACACGGGCTTTCGATTATACTCAAAGAGCTTTGTAGGGTATAGTTCGTCATAAATAAAAAAAATCACCTGTTATTTTCTGACTTTATTTTTTTCACACACATCTTCTCTAATGTTCAACACCTCCTATCTGAATACAGTACTGTCTAGTAAAAAAAAAAGTCTAGTAAAAATAGTAAATCCATAATTTGCAACACCTGATATACGTCGGACCTCTATAAGTAACAAGAGCTAGCGCTAACTGTGGACACACGGCCCCGTTCGGCGCACCCGCCTTAGGCTCCAATCACCGCTTTTTTTGAATGGCTAATTTGTTGCTAACCGCGAGGTTTTCACAACTTCACCGCATCCTACATGGACATACAGACCATACATAAGGCCCGTGTGATGAGTCTATACAATACTAAAATTTACCATCGTATCGGAAGACGGGACCGGCGAACGATACTCGACGGGCTTATCTTTTTTCCTTGTTCTATACAAATAACATTTTATAGTAAATTATACATTAATGTTGATAAGAGATTGGCATGAAGAGCAATAAACCTCAAGCATTCTGATCCTCTAAAATATATTCAGCAACCTTTTCATGAAACTTCAATATGATATATTTTTTTAATTTATTTAATGGAAGTTCTTTCATCTAATCGGGAAGTTTATTGTAAAAACATATACCTACATTGGCCTTCAAAAGAATGGCTTACTATGTGGAGACGAGACACATACACAGCAAGATTTTTAATATTCCTCGTAATCACACGATTTATATCCAAGGGCGTAGCCAAGATTTGGAAGGGGATAGACAAAAAAAACTATTGTTTTGATCATGGTTTTTATAATTTTAATGTGAGGAAATAACTTAAAACAAAATATAATAAACAGAAACAACTTTTCTTGACATACCTACATAATCCGTTAAAGCGTTTTTTAGTTATTAGAATAGTCGCAGTTCTATGTAAACGGTGAGTTACAGTTAATATCAATTTCTTTGAATTTTTATCTCGGGAAAACTATTGGGCCCAAGTTATAAATTGATATAGCTACAGAATCCCAATTATAGGGGTAAAAATATTAGAGTCACATCTCATTCAAATTCAAAAAGTTCCATTTACAGGGGTAGTTCGATAGAAAAGTCCTGAGACTTCTTTGCAATCTCAATAAAAGAGGTTTCTCACTTACCCAGGTCCCACTGAAACAGAATTCTCTTAGGGAAAACCCACGCATTAAAGTACAAATACCCACGCACTTGTATTCAGAACTTTCAAGATATAGATAATACCATGATATTTTTATTATAGATAAAACACTCACAGTGGTAATCTACACTTGACCGTCGGTTTATTGTCAGCTAACTAGCTGGTTGCTAACCGGATTTTATATGCTTACATGGTATTATAGCAAAGCCTTAACCTTAACCGTGGCTTGACTGGGAGGTTATTCAGCTGTTTTTACTAACGATGTGTTTCGGATTGGAGGCTAGGCATCATTACCATCTTTGGTTTTTAGATGTATATTTCTTACCATCGAGGAACCCATCTGCTTATTTACCTTCCAATAGAATTTAAAAAATAGAATTTTTGAAAATTGGTCTAGACTTACTCGACCCTGTTTAGACCATCCTCCTATTTTATCCTACCCATAACACCAACGTTCGCTTATCGGCTTAGAAGCTGGGGTAGCTTGTGATATTACAAATGTCCCTCAACATAACTCGTCATTAATTACCTTTGATGTTTGTAAATAACATATAGATATATCCTATTTATTAAAAAAAATAAGTGATACGTAAAAGAGTACACATGTTTTTTCATTTAAAAACCTTAATGCTTGTTTACTAACGTGACCAGACGTCCCGTTTTGAACGGGACCGTCCCGTTTTTCGGTTGTATACCGTGGTGTCTCAAATTAAAGTTTAAGTATTCTCTATTATGTGCGACAGTCTGTACGTGTCTCGTAATACAATAAATAAATATATTTTTTTTATTATTGACAGTAATTTAAATTTTCTCCATCAAAAACACATTTACCTATCTTACTATAGTATGTAAAGATGCAATTGCTAATTAATAAAAAAATTGGTGTCCCATTTTGAGCCGAAAGAGAATTGGTCACGTTATTGTTTACCATATTATACATATGAAAAACATTTCCAGACAATAGACTTCCAGCATGTGTATACAATTAACCAAATCGTATATTCATATTAACCGGTTTAACAAATATTCTGTAAATATACATATTTATTGACCTACCTACTTTTAATGTACACTTATTATCGTCATCACTTGGTAGATTTATGTTACTTGTATACACTTTTTATAGCATCCGAATTACTAGCTACCTAATGTTATTTGAAAAAAAATCTACCTAGGTACTAAAAGGACCAATCTAAGTAAGTATATTAACGCCCATATCCCCGAATGAATAGGCAAAGGCACATCTAGGGCACCTACGACTAGCCTAAGACACTTAGTCCCACTGTGTGATAGGTGGCAAGCCTATCACACTGTGCCATTTGTCACCTTCCACATTGCGGGACTTTAAGGACTCCTTTCAGCTCCAAAAGATTATTTTTACTTTTAAGATTCTTATTAGTGATTATTATTAGTGATTGAGTGATGACAGGCAATGAGAAAATATTTGATACTTTGACTTTTTTTCATGAATACTTCAATTGTGAACTTTATTTTAAGCAAAATGCCCCCAAAACTGACTAATTTTAGTCAATATGTTTACAAATTAAATAAATCTTTTAAAATAACAATAAGAAATTATCTTTTTTCACGTAAACCTACAAGAGGCACCCAAAGAGTATATAAATACTATGTAATAAGAGGCAGGACTTTCATAGATATATAGCAAACCCGAATTTGTATAAAGTTTACTTGAAAAATTATAACCCGTATAATTTGAAAGTAAGTCTAAAGGCATTTAGATATAAGGCAACTAGTGTCATATGATTTGGGCGAATAAAAAACATAGCAAACTTATTTTTTTATATGAAAGTTGCGCTAAACTGGAGGCACCTGTGGGCTGTGACGCGTCTATATAGTAATAAATGTTCTCTCGATGCCGCCAAAACTCGAACTTTTTTTTCTTGTCATCATAAGATAGTCTAAAACCTACGGCCATGCTGCCTCTTTTAATAAATAAGTATTTCGTTTTTGTTTTTTTGGTAATTTTGGTAAATTATCAATACTTTTTTATATAATGTCATTTTCAAGCATTTTCATTCATAATTTCCTTAATTAAAAAAAATACTTTAAACAAACTTATAGTATCCACATAATAAACTTATAATCAGTGTCTAACAATATTATAAAACGTTAGAGTTTAGACATTATTTTTTTTTTTATCTTATACTTACTATATTTACTTAACCGTATATCTGCTAATCCTAATTACATACTGTTATAATTTTTAATGTATTTGTCATACAATTACTATTTATCTTGAGTTTTTTACTTCTTTTTGCTTTGAGATTAAAGGAAACTGAAGGGAATAATCCCCACTAACATATTCTTATTTTTTTTTATGATAATGGAAGGCAAACAAGCAGGTGGATTTCCTGATGGTAAGAAATTCACGACGCCTAGCGACACCAAAGTGGTAATGGTGCGTTGCCAACCTAAGGCATGTTAGGCCTCGAGCAAAAGTTATGGCGGCAGGAATAGGTAAGGCGGTAATGTAGTTTGCTTAAATATACGTACATATTTAACTCTTTGTACTATTTACATTTCAGGTGTAAGATTTATAGATACTATCTACACGTCTTTAGTACAAGGTCATATAGCTATTTAAATGCCTTAGGCAAAATGTAACAAAAAAATTTAAACAACATTAGGTAACTGTTTTTGCAAAAAATGTGAAAATTACAACTTTTTGATACTGAATTGACATACTAGTAGAAGATCCGAACCTACATCGACTTTCACCGAGCTCATAGCTCGGTGAAAGCTCGATGTAGTGAATAAAACATGTTTTATAGTCATGTAAGTATATATATATATATAGGGATGATATTAACAGTGGGTTGCCTAAACAAATCCTGGAATTTAGGTATGATGTATGATAAAGTATTTAATTTTTATATTTTGACATTATTTTTTGTAACATGAGGGACAAAAGTGTGATCGGGTACGATGGGGTTGACATGTCTTTGAACAAAACCCCTCTAAAACAAAAGACTAAAAAAAAATCCTGGACTGAATATTTCTAATTATTTAAAAAAATGTTTTTCATGTTTGCATTTTTTTAGGCAACCCTACATATCAACACAAATAGTTATTAAAATTGTAATAAAGCTGCACATATGTTGATTTTTTTTTCTATTATTCGATTCCGTGAAAATAATTATCTGTATATCCTAGTCGACAATTATCTGTATATACCTGGCAATCCTGATAAATAACAGGGAACCCAACTTCTGCAACTTTGTCTTACACCTACTTTAAGGCTGTATAAAATCTTAATCTTGCACCAATTAATGAATAAAAAATTTAAAAAAAATGTCCAGGATTATTTTAGCAAATGATTTTTAATACGTTTTCTGATATACTATATCGAGGGTATTCTGCGAGAACAGAATAAGTGCAAAATTTTCAAAAAATGAGTAACAAACTTGGCCACATCTATTTTTTTTTTGTATTTTTTTTCTATGAAAACCGTATATCTGCAAAAGCTTTCATAACG